>SKCR01030888.1:0-212848 GCA_019454045.1 Zanthoxylum bungeanum
TTTATGTTTTTATTTGAGTCTTAATCCGTTATGGTTGGGCCCCACATGCCAATTTTGTTTATTTAATTAAGTTGTTTTAATTTCCTAGTGGGGAATGGTGGTTTAAGTTAGTTTAGGCTACTTGCCTTGGTGGGCAAGTAAAGGGTTAGAAATTAGGAATGGTTGTGAGAAGGCTTAGGTAGATTAGGATTTGTCTTTTCCCAAGTCAATAAGATTTCCATGTAACATGTATTTAAGCATGATTTTATCAATTAATGAAAGTTACATAACCTTTTGACAAATCCCTGTAAATTGCAAGAGCATCCTAGAGAAGAAAGAGAATTCTTCTTTCATTGAACTGAACAAAAGACTTATCAAAGATTGATGATTTTTGTGACGTCTAACAACTAGCAAGATCCAAACAAGAACCAAAGAAAGATTTTCAAGAACAAAATTCAACAACCTAGAAGGCTACCTATAAGAAGAGATCAACACTTGAAAAAGAGAGAGACATTTGAGTAGGGGTGTTCATGGAATCGGGTCAACTGATGACCCGACCCGACCCGACACGAGGTAACCGGACCTAACCCGATCGAGTTCCAAAAAATAAAAATCAAATTGCGGATCAATCCAACCCGATCCGATTTTTTCGGGTTGAGTCACGAGTTTTTAGATGCAACCCGACCTGACCCAAAAAAATAGATTTTTATTATTTTCCTATTATTTTTTCTAAAAATTGTATTACTTTTTAAAGTTTTTATCATTATTTTAGTTGTTTATTACTTTTTTATCTTGAAATTTTATATATTTGACAAGTTTCGAGACATAAAATAGTTAGTATTTATGTCTCAAAATAATTAATACATTTAAAAAAAAAAATCTCCGCCGACCCAACACGGTCGGGTTTGCAATTTCAAGTGACCCGAACCCGACTGGGTTTAGCAAAATTTCCACCCGACCCGACCTGTAAACACCCCTATATTTGAGACAAACGTTTCAAAAGAAAGGGCTGAGGGTTCTGCCTCTGATCAAACCATTTCAGCTAATGGCATTTGATCAAATTCAAGCAGCAAGAATGTTTAGGACATCACAGGATCAATTTTATTTCTGCATGCCAAACTCTGTTGTTATTAATGCAAAATATATGGCACATGCTCTACTCCCTTCTAAACTGCTCATTCGTTAACATGATTCTTTTATTGAAAGAAAAGTACATAGATCGTAAGACCACCACTAACAGCACCATTATCACAAATTTGTTCTCTTTTCTGCTTTGGGATCCAATCCCTCAGCAGATAAATTCGGTTTTCGGGTTATTTTCGGATTGCAGCCAATAATGGTAAGATAATAAGCTGAAAATACAAATATCAAGTAGCAGGAACAGGAACAGGGTTCTGAAAAATCAAAATTTAAAATAGTACCAGGGACTGAGGGAAAAAGACATCCCTTAGTTGAATTCAGGCTTCTCTGGGTATGTGCAGCCAGACCTTTGGATGATAACATGAGATGCATAACAGCCAGCTCTTACGCATTCTTCAATGGGCTTCTCCTGAACCAACTGCGACAGAAATCCCCCAACAAATGCATCTCCTGTAAAAGATTGGAAAAGAACTCTTATACAATTAGTCTAATTCTCAGTGTGTCTTCGTCTATGCTGTGCACCTTGAAGCTAATTATACCTATCAGAGTTTCCTTTTCATGTTTTTATTTGGCTATGTAAAATAGTCTAATTTAGCATTTACCACCCCTTAAGAAACACAGAAAAAACCCATACCTGCTCCATTGGTATCAACAAGTTTTTCTTTTGGTAGCAATACTACAGGGAATGTCTTCACCTTCCCGTCCTGAGCAACAACTACAGGATCTGCTCCCTGGGTTATGACAGCAATCCTCTTGCGTGCTTCTGATGCTTTGGGCCACTGGGAAATCTTCAGAGCTATTTCCTCGACATTATCAGTCTGGTTAATGCAAACAGCATACAAGAAAGGTTACCATTGAAAACAAACAAATTTTTTAATTTCTGGTAGCAATCAACTCTTACCTCCCAGCCTTGAACTTTTGCAAAGGTTCTTGCTTCAGTCTCATTTCCAAAGATGTAATCCATGTACCTGAACCCAAAACCACATGATCTATCACCTTAAATAGCGAAATGTGAATTTATTTATTTCATTTTATTTTACTTTTGGGATTAGAAATAGCAAAACATGATAGTAAACACTTACGGCAAAAATTTCTCAAGTGCATCCTTGAAGAACTCACAGATAAATGGAGCAGAAAGGTTCATCATGAAGACCTGCAGACAAATAAATATCAGTAAAATTTTATGCAAAACCTAACAAAGAAGTGTAGAAGAGAAGCATCTTGCATCATAAAATGTACCTTGTTATTTGCAGCTGCATGTTCAGCAACAAGTTGTATGGAGTCTGGAGATACGGTGAGAAAAAACCCAGCAATATAGAAGAACTTTGCCTTCTCAACTGCTCAAAAAATGTTTCAGAAACAAGCCAAATATAAAGAATATACAACCACACATCAAATATAAGATGGAAATGAAGAATTGATGAAGACCGAGATTCACGAGAATTCCTAGTCACGACTGAGTTTATCGATTTTACGAATGTTTAATTTCATTAGAATTTTTAAAATTAATTTCTTTTGCCTTCAAGTTTTACTCTTGTTCAGTTCATATTTCTAGTTTAGGAATGGGCTCAAGTATGTAGTATTCCTTGTTAAATAAGTAATCTACCTACAATAGGTTGTGGTTACTGTATTCAAGTACTTTTTGGTTGCCTTCAGACAAAGTTGTTATTGTTATAGGTTGTTTGCTATAGACAAAATTCTAGGCTAGGTTTGCATTTTGTTTTTCTAGTTATTTCTAGGTATCACTGAATTAACGAGATCTAATGAACTGGATTCACGGGGATTTGAGGAATCATCAGGAATTGGTTTTATTTTATTGTTCCAGTTCTAAAAATATCCATAGTATTGAAAATATATTTCCTATATCAATTGTATCAAGCCGCTTCATGCCCTTAATCAACAATGGCAAGCAAATAGATTACCTAATGCCCAATTTTCTGGTTTCTTCAGATGCTCAGATTTGTAGCAATTTGCCGCAGACAAATTCGCAACTAGTGACCTATATTTGCACCCAAGACAAAACATTGTTAGTTCAACACCAAATATTTTGTAAGATACTAAGATCCCGGTTGTAAAGAAAACTGGTAGAAAAAAAAAAGAAAAAGCAAGATACAAAAAAAAATATCATAGACCTAAAAACGAAATTATGAACGAAGCTTGATGCCAAACTAACCTTTCACCACCCACAACACAGACAGCACAAGTTCCTGTAGGTGCAGACTCATCCTCATAATAGTGAACCTGAATTTTAACATGCATCAGTAAACATTATCAATACACATGTCGTTAGTGACAACACTTAACAACCGTAGAAGTTGCCATTTGGAGAAGGGCAAGAATAAACAAAAAACAAATTGAGATATGAATGAAGAAATTTACATTAACCACAGCAAGTTTTGCGTTTTTCTTCATCTCCTCGCCAAACTTGTCTTTTCCAATGCAACCAATATAGCTTGTTGCACCAGGAAATTGAAGCATCCACTAGAAAACAGAAATCACTCTATTAATAAAGAGAGAAAATCTAACTAGTTCCACCTTTTCCACTAAACTGAATTCGCACTAATACCTGTGCAACCCTGATTGAATTTTGAGTAGCCCCTGCACATAATAAAATAGCATAGAAGCCATCATTAATGGTCAGGTACTCATGAAAGTGCATAGCAAACTTTTTCGAAGCCAACTATGTAAACTCAAACTGCATTACCTCCAGCAATGTACTCCACACTGTACTTTGTTGCCATTTCCTCATACCTGAGAAAATAACCGTGTAATGATTGGCCCATTTTCAGCTAGTGAAGAGGGATATGCAACAGAAAATTCCTGATTCCTAAAATAAAAGAGGACTCATATTTCGGACAAGATAACACATTGAAATCCTCAAATTTTATTGGGGGCAAATTCACATTTATAGGACACTTTGAATGAGCTGAGATGCCAACACTCTAGCTTTCTCAGTCAAGACCGTGACAAGTCGGTGAGCACATATTTCCAAACAAAATAAGAAAAAATGATGTACCCTCAACATATTGATTTCATAGAGAATTGGCATCACAATTTAAACTTCATGGTTATCAAACTGGCAAACCATATTCAAATTTTAGCATTATAAATTCAAAATTAGGTCATCTTGCTCCCACAAACCACTTCTCCATTGTTTTCAATGTCAATTGGTCACTATCTAACTTTCATAACCTACTGCAGAGTAAGCACTAACAAGTTCTGGGATTTGTCAAGGCATGGCATATTTTGTTTTATCTATTCCAGCAGTTTCACTCTCCCACAAAAACCATGCTCAAGCTCAGTTTGCCGTCAATGAGCCCATGAGGATGTCAAATTTCTAAGCTTATGAAAGTGAAGCTGTATTGTGCAACACAATTTTCCATTTTAATGTATCGTGTTTAAGAATGAGAATAAGTAATATCATAAGTTTCATAACTTAAATAAAAATCAATTAATCAATATCAATGCCCACAATTAGAGGCAACTACCGTCAACAAATGTAAAGTGAAACAAAACTTTTAGCAGAACCAACAAATGCATATTTGATCATGAAACCCTAAAGTATATCTAAAAGATCACTATTTTCATGGTATTTATAACAAGGTATTATCTGTTCTAGAAAAAAGAAAAAGAAAAGGAAGTTTTTACATAGGTAAATGCTTCTCCTCAGCAAGAATTGCATTGTTCAACTTGACGTCATACCTGTGAAATGAAAGCAACCTAGTTTATACTTCAAAGCGACAAATCCAACTTAAAATGCAATATGAAATAAGCTTATCTATCATCCACATATCAAAATAAATCGTGTTCAACATATTCAAAACATAAAGAACACTCCAAAGCAGCAATATATGAAAATCCTCAACAGTCCTGATAAAAGTAACACTGTACTTTCACTTCACCAACCCAGCCAATGAAATGCAAGATGTTAACTTAATAAATGAAGTTCTGAAAGTAAAACTGAACGAGCCACTGAATCTTGTAGCCCAATGGTACTCAAGTTCGAGCCCTCACAACTCATTTCCTATTACCCATAAGAATGTGTGGATAGGCAGGACAAGAGGTTTTGGTAGGTCAATCCGCTCAAGTGCTCTCTACTCTAGGTGTCGCTTTTGACCAGTCAAAGGGTGGGTTGAATAGTATAATTTTATAGTCATAACTTAAAATTCATAATTGTCGCCTAAGCGGCTGGTTGAAAAAACAGTCCAAGCACGCCTTCTCCCGAGGGAGTAGATTTCCGATATCGTGCTGCAAGCCTATGGGCGGTATTACAAGTTTATTTATCTATTTTACGAATTAAATTCAAATTGTAATATATATGTAAAAATGTAAAAAATCATATTTAAACAAAAAAAAAAAAAAAAAAAAAGAAAAAGTAAACGAAAATGACGTACTTGGTCAAGAAGTCATCATCAACAACGGAAGAGATATCCAAGAGGGGATTGCCCATGCCCAGAATAATACCATCTTGCTGCGCCATTGCTGAAGAAACAGAGAGAGTGTTTGTTGATGATCTTTAGATTAGATCTGCTGAGCAGTTGTAAACATGATGTGCTTGTTTAATGTTTATATAATTATAAATAAATAAATAAATTAGTGATCGTAGTCAGTATGTGTCTTTTTTTTCTCACCAACCAAATTTGGCCATTTTCTTCCTACTATTTGGTTGGGTAGGTGAATTGGAAATTGAAATTAAAATCAAACTTGCAATAGAGGTGCCACAAATAGCTCCACCTGAAATTTTCCATTCTACGTCTTTTTTTTTTATATTATTCGTTTTTAGTAGAGTTTCTATTTGTAAAGATTTTAAAAATAGTGTTTTTGACCCAAAAAAAAAAAATTTGCTTTTTTTTTCGGAAACGTTGAAAATCTCGCCCTCAAATCATCCGACTCAGGCTTAAGCGGAGCAGGTAAAACTGAAGGCTGCCCTAGGTTCTTATAAGAAATACACTATCTTAACTCGAATTCAGGACCTATCAACCAAGTTCTAAGTTCTTTGTCACCAAAGTCACATCCCTTTGAAGCAAAAGGTAGATGTTTGGTTATCGATGAAATTTTTTATTAAAGATTATAAAATTATTTAATTAAAATTATGTTATGAAAGAAATGAAATAATATTGTAAAATAAAATAATAGTATTTTGAATAATTTAACTACTTAAAAAAATCTTTTCAACATCAACTCTCAAAAACCTAAATTTTAAGCTTTGCAAGTAGAGTCAAAATAACTTTGGTAATTCTCAAAAGTTATCTTCAAATACAACCAAATACCATAAAAAATAAATTGAAAAGAACTTATGAAATTAAAAATAAAATTATTTTTTTACCTCTATTAAAAGTAGAAATGGCAATTTAAGTCAAGATTTGTTTATATATTCTATTCGAATCACATTAAAGATGATATGTATTTGAAAAATTGATTTGTTTATTAAATAGATTAATTCGATTTGAATACGAATTTGAACTCATTGATTCGTTTATTCATTTCGAATTCGTTTATTATTTTTTTAACTATTTTTTTTTAAATAAGTTCGAGAAGTTATTGTCGATTACTATAGAAAAATAATGTTATTTAGTTTTAATGGATCATTTTTAGTAAAATATATATGTATGTATGTATGTATATGTATATGTATATGTATATGTATATGTATGCGCGTGCGCGAGCGCATGTGTACACACAAGTGTGTTTATGAATAATTAATATAAATAAATTATGGTGAGTTATGTTATTTAATCATTTTTTTTAAAAAATCATTGGAAATCCCGCTGTCAAACCACCCCTTCCGAGCTTAAGCGGAGCAGGAAAAACCCCAAATTGTCTCAGGTTCTTACAAGAAACGCAATCTCTGGATTCAAACTTAGAACCTCAATGTGAAATCCTTAACCCTATACCCAAGTCACGTCCCTTGGGGACTATGTTATTTAATCATGTTAGAACTATAAATGAATATTCATTTAGAATTCATTTATTTTACGAATTAAATACGAATCAATTATATTTTAATTTGATTTGTTTAAAATTCGATATAAATTCGATTTATCGCCCTAACTAAAAGCTAATCTAAACAAACACCAAGTACAACTAGCGAAAAAAATTTATACAATAAATTAGTTATAGGTCTAATTTTAATTAACTTGCCCATTTTGCTCTCTCATAGCTAACTGTCCAATTATATTTGTGCGCATTGGGACTGTAGTTTCAGCCCTTTTGGTCAACGAATGCAGTTGATCTTTCTAACGAAAACAAATCAAACTTGTAAGAAGTTGTTCCAAGTTTTAATACTTACCTTTCATTTTTCATGTTACTTTTTCTTTTTTGTAATAACATATTGTCTTGAAGATCCACTAATTAACGTTGAAGAGATTTGTGTTTCAAATCCCACTTAAATGACCAATAATGGTCCGTTTAATTACATGTTATTAATCGGAATAAGGAATCAAAATCTTAATAAATTGTTTACCTAACTACATGAATCATAATCAGAATCATTAATGTATTTACTTTTTCTATTAATTGGAATGAATTGTTAACAAGTTAAAAAATTATCTTCAATTAAAATTAAATATTAATTATTTATTAATTATTAATTTATTTATTAATTTTGTAATTACTTAATTATTAATGATTTATTTTATTTTATTTATTGATTTATTATTTTATTAATTATCAATTATTAACAATTAATTATTAATAGATTTTTATTTTATTATGTTATTAGGGATAATTTTTAGAGGTTATGGTCAACCACATGAATGGGATTCCAATATGATGAGACTGTCATTTCATATTCCCAAAATAGTGTGATCGCATCATTTGCATTCCCATTCATATGCACAAATGAAAGTAAAAACACCTTTAGCGGGAATTATTCTCAGTTCACATTCTTTAATTGCACAAGTAAATGCACCATAAAAGTATTTAATTTTCTATGATGTTTTTGTTTTAAATATGCCTAGACCTTATTGCATTCATTATAATGTAATATTATAAAAATACGGCAGAACCTAGTGCGGTTTGAATATTTGAGCTCATCACAAGTGCACTTTTTAAATATGCAAAAAAAAAAAAAAAAAAAAAAAAAAAAAAAAAAATCTTTTACCTACTAAAATAGAGGTAGTTATATCACTTAGAATATAGTATAATAAAATAGTTATTCATATCACTTAGAGGTGGCCAAGGGGCCTACACGACCCATTTAGATAAGGTTCATTCATGTCGGTCCATCAACATAATGAGAGGCTTATCACAGCCCATATGAGTCGTGGGCCATACCGGCCCAACAACCTGTATTTTAGAAATATTTATCGAAAATGCATGTTCATGTGAGATGAATACTCATATGTAACATTTACACTATCCAAGGTGATGAACATGCACGCAATAGACCTCATAATCATAGCACACTTATGAAAATGTCTATTATGTAACAATTACATAATCAAAATTACATAATACTTATATCGACCAATAGATTAAGCGTATTAAAAATGTGTTTTATATTGATGGTATGCTCTGATATCATGGTTGAAAGAAAGTCCAGTAAAGTCGTGTCACACCGCTAAAGAATGGGCTAAATTTCAAAAAAAATCACGAGCTAAAGATTATGAAGTTCAGTTATCCGAAAATTACATAGAATGTTTGGTTAACCAATTCAACTAACCGGATTGGTCAGGGTCAAAATGATACATTACCATTTTTTTTTCCAAACATGCCATTAACTGAAAACGCATTATAAAATAATAATAATAATAAAGGCTAAGGCAAACGAATTTGCCTTTGCTTTATATTAGCCATTTGGCTTATAATCTTTAGCCCTTCAACTTGCGACAATCTATTTGACCAAGATTTGAATGAAATTCAATACTTATACTTGGCCTGAATCACAACAGGTCAAATAAATTTCCAATCACGAGTCGTTTGTCAAGATTTAACAAATAACAGTTTACACATTCATGATTCATTTGTTGTTTACCCGTTAAGCGATCCAGAATCAAACATTTCGACCCACACCAACTATCTTTAAATAATTATTATCATACAATCAATATTTGAACAAACTTGATTAATAAACACTTGATTAATCGCTACCGTAATTCTCAATGCGTACATGAAATTCTAAATTTACACCCATTTGCTATATGTCTGTAAGATCTGTCTACCTATATATCACAGACCAATTAGACAACGTAATGATTTATGCAAGTTGAGGTTGAACTTATACATATAATCTCTCCCTCCTTTAATATCTGAAAGAGTAGAGACATAGTTATACCATCAAGTTTCCACGAGTTTAATCATACTATGTACTTTATATCAGTGTTTTCAAACTGAACAATTTACGAAAACTCATTTTCTGATGTTGTTCCACGTACGGAAATAATTTTCAAGATTGTTATCTTGGCCAAGGATTTTTGAAACTTTATGTTAAAATATCGGGATATATAACCTAATCATATGAGAAAATGGATCTTGTTGACAAACCTTGGCCTGTATGAGCATCAGACCATACTCAATGACAGTTAGTGGTCACATTATGAAATATCTATGACATGCTTGAATCAAAGCATGGTGGATCACTTACGAGTAATATGTCGCCTTTAGTCAAATGACCACATATACTAGTTAACTTGAGAATATCATCTATTAACAGCTAAATAATATGTTTATCAGGTTTCTTATGTGAGACAGTCTAGTATCCAATCTATATTGAATATGCATATGATCTATCTGAACTCACCTAAGTCATGGTCAATGAAGATCAATCACATGGCTAATTGTATATAGACAACATGTCAATCTATCATTTACTAATCGACCTATATCAGTAAAAATATGACCGAAAATACTTTTGAGAATAATACTGTATAGTGATATTTCTTAGCACCTTGTTGTAGCCCATTGCAACTACATCACTATGATAAATATTTTCAGGTCTTTGATCTAATTCATAAAAGGTTCTAACAATTATGAGAATTTTAACATCAAAAATACTAATATTTAGTTTGATCTAAACTACTTTAGATCTGCAATATACGTAAGGAACAAGAATGGTACCGTATATCATTTTATAATGATATAAGGAAACTACTTAATGTATGAATAACATTATCCACACGTCAGGATGGAACTCAGAGCACTTTGCTCCAACAACTCTCACTTGCTCTAGTGTCTAATCCCGATAGTATTACATACTTGTCTATTGCTAGTGTTTCAAAAACACTTTTACGTATAAGAATTCGAAAGTGAGAATTTTAAGTCGATTCGCTAAATGATAAGTGTAGGTTATACCCACTTATTCCTACATTCTTAGCCTATTATTTTGTTATATTTTGTGCCATTTAATGTCATTATAGTTTATTTTATGTCTTAATTGTAGAAAGCATTAATACATGAAACTTGGGACAATTGCACGTGTTTTAGGACCAACGGATGCAACTGAATCACTGAAGGAAGCAAATGAGAAGAAAAACAAGTACATCCAGAAGTCAAAGCCGCCGCCGCAGCGCCAACTCACTCGCGTCGCGGCGCCACAAGCTTCCTATACAGAATACCGAGACGAAGGTGATGTGGCGCCAACTACTCGTGCCACAGCGCCAGATGAAGACCGTAACTAGGCGCTGAGGCGCTACCCACTCACGCTGCAGCCAGATGAAGACCGTGACTAAGGCGCTGTGGCGCCTACCTATTCGCGTTGAGGTGCCAGACGAACCCATATATAATGCCGAGACTGAAGTTCCGCGGCGCTGCGGGAGTAGACGAAGACGTACATGCGCGTTCCAGATTCTTTTAATTTAGGGTTCTTAAGATACCAATGACTCCAATGCTCCATTATAAATAGATTAGTTCGCCCAAACTCAAAAGAGTAGGCTAATACACAACACAAAACACCAAAATACACATTTTAGATAGATCCAAGGAGGAGGATTGAAGAGCGACAAGAGGAGACAAAGGCGGTGACGTCCGAAGAGGAAGAGATTCAATTCGGGTTTTATCATCTTATTTCTTTCTTAGAACTCTAATTATTTACATTAGATTCATGACTTGTTTATCATTTTTTTATATTTAATCATGAACTAAACTTCTTAATTCTGAAGAATGATGTAATCGATGCTTGAACCTTGTAATTGTTTGCTAATTTTGTTATAAAGTCTTATTGATTTATTTATATTCTTTTGAGTTTAATGGTTCTTGATTGTTGGCCACAATTGAAGATGATGAATGTTTAGAATCTATCACTCGAGAGAGGAGATTTTGAATGGATCTATAGAATATGACCTAGGATTTTATAGAGTTCGAGAGAATCTGTAGTTCCTTTGAAGTCGTTAACATAGAATCACAAAACGTAATGAGTTGTTAACTACTGGATTTTTATAGAGATATCGAAGTCTATAGTTGATGATATTTTCACTCGGCACTCGAGAGAGAGTGGATATTTTAGGAGTCTTGACTTATAAACAATATAATTGAACAATGATTAAATGTCATGACAAATACATAGGAGACAGCTAGGTGAAATCAGGATCCAGAATCTCTATCGTATTAGTTCCCCCTATCAAATTGTTTTTATATTTATTTATTTAATTAAAATCCTTATTATTTGTTTTCTAAATAAAGTTAGGATTATCAATTGTAGTATTTAGTGCGAGTTAACGCAATCCCTGTGGGTTCGACACTCAAAACTCATTTATACTAAAACTTGACACCGTACACTTGCGGTACAATATAAAATATCACAACACTAAACAATTAGAATTTGGACAAAGCTCAAACTCTGAAAGGGATAAAATTTTGAGAAAAACTTTTGAGAACATACGCATAGTTGTTACATGATAAAAAAGATTTAGAAAATAAAATCGATGGTTTGGGAACCCCGAGGGATAGCTCGAGCGGAAAATGAGACGAAGCCTGATGATATCTCTACATAAGAACATCGTGACTTATGCACCCTCTCAAGTCGAAGAGCGGGTACACAACTAAAAATCATTTGCACACATGCATACATAATACTAACACTTCTTTTGCAGTAAAATTCGAACAAAACAAGCCCCCAAGAGTTGGATCAAGATACCAATAGCTCAGTTACAATCAATAGTTGAAGCTGTTGGGGCGGTTGTGGAACCCATAGGGTCGGATCGGTGCCCCGGGCAGCGGAAATGGGTCTAACCCATGGATATAAAGTATGGGTGTAATTTTAAATCATTTGATGAAATACTATATTCCATTACAAGTGTATAGGAAAAAACCGGGACTGAAACGGAGTCCGAAAGCTCCCGAACGAAGAAAAACAAATTCAGCACGCGCGAAGGGTGCCACGCGCGTGTGCCACATGCGTTACAGTGTGCGCAGCATTGTAGAGCGCAACCCCTTCTTTCTTTCTTTTTTTTTTATTTAACTTGTTAAGCTTCAGCTCTCTGGATTCCAGAAAGCTGATACAATTAGGGTCTTTGACCCTAATTGCTTCCGGTCTTCCCTAAACACTTCAAAAACACCCAAAAATAATTTTTAATTTCAAAACCAATATAAACACATGTTATAGAATAAAAATCTATTTTTTCAAAATATCAAATATTTTTCCAAAAACATAAATTTATTCTAAATACGCATTAGCGTAAATTTTGAATCCAATACACAAACCATTTTAGAATCCCAATTAGAAATGTCTCATGAACAATTCTAGTACACCTAAAGGTGGTCAAATGAATCTAGAATGATAGCCATAGCTCTAACCTTTAATCTAGAGTTCCAAACTCTAATTAATTATTCCATGTCCAACATGAACATTTTTGACCTAATTACAAACATGTTGTGTTTATACTTTTAAAGTATCCTAACACAATTGATTAGCCTTATTCAACATTAAGCTATGTGATCATGCATCTAATACACAAATAAACATAGTTTTGGAGAAGATCAAACATTACCTAGTAAGCTTGATGCAAGATCCAATCTACTTCTCCTTGTTGAAATTGTTGAATAACCTCTAAGGTGTGCAAGCTTGACTTCAAGATCCAATCTTATTTCCAATGCTTCCAAGCTTCACTTCAAGATCCAATCTTGATTTCTCCTAGATGAAATGTTGTAGAGACCTCACAAGCTTCTCTAAACACTTCTCTAACTTAGGCTAACCTCTCAAGAATTTGCTTATGCTTGTATTTGAACTTGTAATTAAAACATTCATAAAGCTTGCTATTTATAGCAAAACTTAGGCAATTTTTAATTAATAAAAGTTATAATCAACTTTTAAGTGGGCTTAATCTAATTTGTCCAAATATGTATAATTAGGTGTGACTAATCTCCATTGTCTCCCACTTTAATTTAATACAATTAAATCAAGCCAAAGATTAGGAAATGGATTAGTTAAATGTTTGCCACATTGATTTAATCCAATTAAATCAAGCCAAAACCACATATTATTACATACTTACAATTACCATAATATCCTCAAATGGTAGAGATAATTATGATTTTACAATTAAGCCCTTGTGTAATTATTGAATTAATCCAATTAGGTCAAAGTAAATAATCAATGTTATCCAATAACACTTGATTATCTTAGTTGATAATTATAATATCGAATATTATATTTTATCAAAAATAATCGGCTACCCAAGTGCTCAATGAGTACACTTCATATTGGGACTCTCTAAGTTCAGACATGTTCTTCATATAAGCCTGGCTAATATGTACGCAATTCGGCCACCTCCGAATTCGCGAATAACACGAACGACCTTTCTGAACTATACAAGTCGAGGTCATCACATATGTTTAACAATCCCTCTGTCGTAGAAAACATATAATATACCATCAAGTTTCCAAGACGCACATCTCATGTCGACATGTCCACGATTCTTCATAACTGATGCGATCCACCCTATGTGATCGACCTTGGTCAAAGATTTAAGAATCGTGACTTTACTAATATGGATACCTAAACCTCTTATGGTACACATACATGCCGACAGATCCTATCTTGCTTCGCACTTAATTACTGAGTGCATCGGTCCACACCCAACGAACATCTAGAGGCCAGACCATGAAAGGTTTCTGACATACATGGCATCTAAGTGTGGAGGATCTCACTCAAAATCAATGATATCCTATAGTCAAAGGATTACATATGCTACTCGACTCGAGGAGATTCCTATTGACGATGGTGTGTACTTCCAACTATTAGGCATCACCAATGAGTTCTTCAGTATTCGCTCCAATGAATACCCACATGTCTATACGAGTTTCCAAAACTCATGGTACATCGCGTTAAACCATTGGAACTCCAATTTCAATATACGACATGTGCTAGTCTTCTAGGTTATAGGAATTCGAATGTATTCCAAAACCAACGACTATGAATATTTACTTTAAGAATAGTTTACACCTAGTGTCAAAACTATTCTAAAGTCGATGTCATTCTTAGCATAACGATACATCAATTTAATACGCGTAATGACAATACCATTAATAGGGTATGAAATGAAAAATATAGTTATTTTATTAATAAATAATAAAATGTACAATTCAGATTGGCACTCCAAACACCAACTCTATCAAACTCCCACTTGATTAGTGTCAATCTAGATGGTACCGTAGTCCCATCTCCTCCACATGTTTATCGAATAACTTATGAGGTAAGGCCTTTGTAAGCGGGTCTACTATGTTGTCTTGTCCTTGAACCTTTAAGACCACTATGTCTTTTCGTTCAATTATCTCTCTAATTACGCGGTATTTCCTTTCCACGTGTTTAGACTTGGAATGCGCCCTCGGCTCCTTAGCCTACGCGATGGCTCCGTTATTATCACAGTATAATTGGATCGAATCCGCAATACTAGGCACAACGCCAAGTTCTGTGATAAAATTTTTAATCAAAACAGCTTCTTTAGCATCTTCTGAAGCCGCTATAAATTCCGCCTCATTGGTGGAATCAGCTGTTGAGCCTTGTTTTGAACAACGCCAACTAATTGCACCACCTTTAAGGGTAAATATGTATCCTGATGTAGATTTTCTATCATCTGGATCTCCTGGAAGTCGGAGTCTGTATAACCCTTAACTTGTAGCTCATCTTCTCCATATATCAGACAAGAAGCATATGGCAAGTTAGACATCCTAACTCTCTCTTCCTCAGTTTGAGGTGTCATTTTCTTCGAAAGATGTATGTCGTATCGGAAAGGTACATTTGCTGCCTTGCAGTTGGTAAAACTGTACCTTTCTAACATTTTGTCTATGTACGTCGATTGTGACAACCCTATAAGCTTCCTGACTCTATCTCGGTAGAGCCTTATACCTAGTATATAGGAAGCTTCACCCATATCTTTCATGGAGAAGTTCTTGCAAAAGTAGGCTTTCACACTTTGCAACATCCCTATATCATTTCCTATGATAAAGATGTCATCTACATACAAGACTAGGAAAATTATCATGCTCCCACTAACTTTCTTATAAACACATGGTTCACCTCATTTTTGATGAATCCAGATAATCTAATTATCTCATCAAAACGACGATTCCAGCTTCGGGATGCCTGTTTAAGTCCATAAATAGACTTTTGGAGCTTGCAAACCAAGTTTGAAGTCTCGCTGGATATGAAACCCCTGGTTGTTCCATATAGATATCTTTTTCAAGGAATCCATTTAGGAAAGCGGTTTTCACATCCATCTGGCATATCTCATAGTCGTGATATGCAGCAATGGCTAAAAGAATCCTAATGGATTTTAGCATGGCTACTGGTGAAAAAGTTTCCTCATAGTCAATCTCAGGACGTTGAGTGTAACCTTTCGCTACCATTCGGGCCTTAAATATTTCCACATTTCCATCGGGCCCTCGTTTCCTTTTGTAAACCCATTTACAACTGTAGGCACTGCATTTTTACACATGAGTCCCTATGATGAGTCTCATTTTGGAGACACTACCTTTTAAGTCACGGAGGTCACGGGAAACGGACATCGGAAGGGGAAATTCAGAATAAACAAGGTTCACTGTTTTCGTTGGTGCTACGTTCGTGTATACGTTCGAACGTCAAACAGATTGCGGGCGTTCGTGCTGCGTTCTATGATGCGTTCGAACGGTGTCGGTAATTCTGGTTTTGCTGCTAGCCTCACATCCAGCCCATTTAGCCCCCCCCAAAGCCCATAAAACACATCCCAATTTAAATAAATAAATATTAATTAAAACATTAACTAAATAATATAATAACTAAATTAATTAAATGATTAAATAAAACATATACCAAACATAAAATAAACAATTACCAACTTAAACTAAAATCATGCCTAAAATAAACAAATCACATACTAAATCAAAATATAATCATGCCTAATTAAAATCAATCAACCAATTATATTCCCAATCTAATAAGATTATTCCCAAACTTAAAATATTGTATTCATAAACCAAGCCAATCAAATATTCAACCTTCCCTATCTAGCCAAGATTTGTCCCCCCTCAATCTTTGACTTCCCTTAACCAAACCAAATCAAATCCTTGGACTTCCCTTAACAAAACCTAATCAAATTCCTTTCCTTGTCAAGCCCAACCCTTTGCCTATAAAAAGAACCCTTCACCAACCTTCTCAACCTTAGTCCTTAGTTGGTCCCCTAGTCCCCTAGTCCCTAACTCATACACAACACACATAAAAATTACAGGAGGAACACACCCAAGGAAACAATAAGCGAAAGATAAAGAGGAAAAGGCAGCGAAACCACAAGGAAATAATAGCAAAAGATAACGAACGAGAACAGTGAACCAGTGAACCAGGAGAGTTGCGGAGCATCCCCCCTTTCGACGATCGTGTACCGTACATCCAAGAGATGATTTAAAAGGTTAGACCTGAGGGTACCTTTTCATTAGTTTACATTCGTTTTATTATTATTATTATTGCATTCTATTCACATGAGAGTCGTTTATGGAAGCATGTTGTGGCTCGAATGAAATGGAAGAGTGTCGTCTCTTGTGGTATATAGGATGGAAACCCAGACGTAAATTCCGTAGCCGAATCCGAATGGACGGTAGTGCGGTCTGTACATGGGACACAACTCCACGTACCACTTGAGTAAACGGCACATTCTCTTGTTTTGTGTTGCTTTTATGTATTTATTTTTGTCATTTAAATTTTGCATGTTGCTTATTTATGCATGACTCAATCGAGCGCATGGGCTTAGTAAGTGCGATGTGAGATCCCCTATGGGGAGGGGTTAAAGCCCTTTACCACGATGCTTTGCCGCGCCGGTTGATGTGTGTTCGGTTGGATGCAAGACACGTTCAATCGGACATACTTAGGATAGTATGATTGTCTTTGTGTTTGTATGCATGATGTGATGTGACGCGCATGGGCTTAGTATGTTGGTCTAAAGGTCCTCTCTTTGAGAGATCAAGAGCCCCCATAAGGCCACCTTTACGGCAGTACTTCGCCGCGCCCCCCTTTATTTTGATGTTTATGCATTTTTGCCCATTTCATGCATCAGGTCCGTGTCCGTTCGAACGCGTTCACGAACGCAATTCGAACGCGCATACATTTCGCCTTATCATGCATCAGGTCTCATTTCCGTTCGAACGCGTTAACAAACGCCATACGAACGTGAGCATTCTGTTTCATTTCCGTTCGAACGCGTTTACGAACGCTACTCGAACGCGAGCATTCTGTCTCATTTCCGTTCGAACGCGTTTACGAACGCTACACGAACGCGCACACACTGAACTGAGTCTGTCTTATCATATTCATGCATAATTGCCTCTTGGTTGATCTTTCTTGTGTTATATAGCCAACCACATTATTTGTATCCCTGCATTTATCCATTCTATGTGTTCTCAGGATTGTATTCAAGCATGATTATGTTGTTCTTAGTTTTCCATATCATAGGATTGAAATATGTTCATGAGATTGCCATGTGATGTTGCATGTTGTGATGAACTTGTTGATGAATGCATATGAATTTAGAAGCATGATATCTTTGGAAATAAATGTTATTTAAGCCTAGTTAAATTATCACATAAATCCTTTTATTACAAGTGACATAAGTAAGGGACCATTCCGAACCCAACGGTTTGAGGTCTTCCCTTGCGAGGGGTGAGTGCGGCCTTAAATCTTTTTCCCGGTTCACACCGGGTGGCGACTCCATGTTATGTAATTCTTCCCAACTAGTGCCGCGAGCCTAGGAACGGCGTCTCCCAGTTTTCTGTGTCCCACAGTCTGGCGACTCCACTGGGGATAAGAGAATTGGCCCCGAAATATTGACTTGTGATGTTTGGATTTGTGTTTTAATTGACCGTGTCTATAGTGGATAAAGTAAGGGTTTAATTAAAGGCATTTTTAGGCTAGGTAATGGTTTGGTGTCCTCCTTCATTCACTACCTTTCTAGAAGGAAAAGCTGTGAAGGCACCTAGATAGCCATCTACTCGTAGCCTATTGTGATAGACTAATTTGGATGACTCGTTGTTTATTCCTGACAACAAGCGATAAGAGCCTAAGAGGCTTGGGTATTTAAGTGAGCCTCGCTCCACCTTCCCTCTGGGGGATCTACAACGGGAAATCCATTTGACAGTCCGTCACACACCATAGCTCATTGGCACGTACCTTAGTGTATAAAAAGGGGTGCGCTCACTTGGTTGCTCGAACCCTTGAGTGGGGAGACCTAGTTGTGGGCCATCCTTCGCCGGTGAGAGCCTTTGTCTATACTCTTACTAACCCACCCATAGACCGGGTTGGCTAAAGTAGCAATTATTTCCTTGAATATGTGCTTGTGGACCATCCTCATTTGGAAGCAGTTGGACTATTGTCAGAAATGCGGGCTTGTTGGGCCATTTAAACTGGGGCAAGTTCGTACCTTATAACTATTAGGCCAAAAGCTTCTGAAATGTTGATGAGCCATTGTAGAAATTATTGTTGTATGTTTGCATTATCTTTCTTTGTGCTTGTGTTCGGAACATTACCATTTGGATTTAGTTGGACTCCTTGTCATGAGATGTGAACTCGTTGGGCCATTTAAACTGGGACGAGTCCACTCCTATGGCAGTTAGCCCAAAAACTTCTAAAATGATGATGGGCCGATTTGTGTGCAAATTTTAAAGAGTTGATAATTTCTTGTATCACATGCATCACATGTATCACATGCACCTCATGCATACATGCACCATGTTAACTCCCTTTTGATTTAAAAGCCATCATAGATGCATGTTGGTTAGGGAAGATGACAGACTTAAGACCAAGCAGCCACCAAGAATACTGGCAGAAGACCTAGCTCAATGGGATAGGAAACCCAATCATGCATGCATGCATACACGTAACACATTTTGCATCCCTTTTGTGTGTTGTTCTGTTTTGTAATAACAGGTTTCAGAAGAGAAAAAGAGAAAGCGGCAAATACAAGACAACCAGAATCAGTAACATTTGAGTAGTAGTTTCGGGGATGAATCCCAGGGTCGAGGCCCACATCGTCAGAGTGTTGGAATGAATCACGGGGTTGAGGCCCATGTCAGCAATTTCAGAAATGAGTCACAGGGGCGAGGCCCATATCAGTATCAGTCTGGGGCGAGGCCCATGTCAGTATCAGTCTTGGGGCGAGGCCCGTAGTCTGGGGCGAGGCCCATGTCAGTAGCAGTTGGGGCCGAGGCCCACTTCAGCAATCAGTTTTGGGGATGAGTCCCAGGGTCGAGGCCCACGTCAAACGCAGCAGGGAATGAATCCCAGGGTCGAGGCCCACATCAACAGAATTTTTGAATGAATCCAGGGAATGAATCCCAGGGTCGAGGCCCACATCAACAGAATTTTTGAATGAATCCAGGGAATGAATCCCAGGGTCGAGGCCCACATCAGCAGAATTTTGGAATGAATCCAGGGAATGAATCCCAGGGTCGAGGCCCACATCAGCAGAATTTTGGAATGAATCCAGGGAATGAATCCCAGGGTCGAGGCCCACATCAGCAGAATTTTGGAATGGATCCAGGGAATGAATCCCAGGGCCGAGGCCCGCATCAGCAAAATTTTGGAATGAATCCGAGGGTCGAGGCCCACATCAGCATCAATCTGGGGGCGAGGCCCATGACAGTAGCAGTTGGGGCCGAGGCCCACTTCAGCAATCAGTTTTGGGGATGAGTCCCGAGGGTCGAGGCCCACATCAGCATCAATCTGGGGGCGAGGCCCATGTCAGTAGCAGTTGGGGCCGAGGCCCACTTCAACATCAGTTTTGGGGATGAGTCCCAGGGTCGAGGCCCACATCAAACACAGTTTGGGAATGAGTCCCAGGGTCAAGGCCCACATTACATCAGTATCAGCATTGCCGGGTATGGCATTCTGGGGTCGAGGCCCATATTACATCAGATCAATTCTGCCAAGAATGGCACTCCGAGAATGGAGATATAGTCCGGGAATGGACAGTTCAAGAATGAACAAGCCGAGAATGGCAATCCAAGAATGGAGCAGAGTTCAAGAATGAACAAATCTGAAATGACACTCCGAGAATGGAGATATGGTCCGGGAATGGACAGTTCAAGAATGAACAAGCCGGGAATGGCACTCCAAGAATGGAAGCATAGTTCGAGAATGAACACCTCACAGTAAAGGTTCGGGAATGGACCAACTCACAGAATAGTTCGAGAATGAACACCTCACAGTAACGGTTCAGGAAGAAAGCCTGCATCCAGCTCAGTACGGGAATAAAGCCCACATTCAACAATAGTTCAGGAAGAAAGCCTACAAGCTCAAGAGGAAGAAAGCCTCATATCAGTATAGTTTGAGAACAAAGCTCAAGAGGAAGAAAGCCTCATATCAGTATAGTTTGAGAACAAAGCTCAAGGGGAAGAAAGCCTCATGTCAGTATAGTTTGAGAACAAAGCTCAAGGGGAAGAAAGCCTCATATCAGTATAGTTTGAGAACAAAGCTCAAGGGGAAGAAAGCCTCATGTCAGCACAGTTCGGGAATAAAGCCCACACTCAGTGCAGTTCGGGAATAAAGCCCACATTCAATACAGCTCAGGAAGAAAGCCTACGTCCAGCAAACTCGGGAATAAAGCCCATATTCAGTTCAGTTCAGGAAAAAAGCCTGCATTCAGCTCAGTACGGGAATAAAGCCCACATTCAGTACAGTTCGGGAATAAAGCCCCGAGGAATAAAGCCTCATATCAACACAGTTCGGGAAAAAAGCTCAAGAGGAAGAAAGCCTCGTATCAGTATAGTTTGAGAACAAAGGTCAAGGGGAAGAAAGCCTCATATCAGTATAATTTGAGAACAAAGCTCAAGGGGAAGAAAGCCTCATGCCAGTTCAGTTCGGGAATAAAGCCCACAGTCTAAACAATCATGGAATAAAGCCCTATCTCTACACAGTCAGCAGTTCAAGAATAAAGCTCAGGAGGAATAAAGCCTCATCTCAACAGTTCGGGAATAAAGCTCGGGAGGAATAAAGCCTCATCTCAATACAATTCAGGAAGGAACAGGCCGAAAATGGCGCTCTAAAAATAGAGCACGGTTCGGGAATGAACCAGGGGTCGCAGCACCTCACCACCAAATCAACTCAACTCGACACATGGTAAGTCAAGTGGCAGCTGGCGAGCCAGGTAAGTAGAAATGCATTGCATAACTTTGATAGGATTGTCACTGTTGCACATTACACAAGTCCCATCAAAGTGGGGGCGACTGTAGGCACTGCATTTTTACACATGAGTCCCTATGATGAGTCTCATTTTGGAGACACTACCTTTTAAGTCACGGAGGTCACGGGAAACGGACATCGGAAGGGGAAATTCAGAATAAACAAGGTTCACTGTTTTCGTTGGTGCTACGTTCGTGTATACGTTCGAACGTCAAACAGATTGCGGGCGTTCGTGCTGCGTTCTATGATGCGTTCGAACGGTGTCGGTAATTCTGGTTTTGCTGCTAGCCTCACATCCAGCCCATTTAGCCCCCCCAAAGCCCATAAAACACATCCCAATTAAATAAATAAATATTAATTAAAACATTAACTAAATAATATAATAACTAAATTAATTAAATGATTAAATAAAACATATACCAAACATAAAATAAACAATTACCAACTTAAACTAAAATCATGCCTAAAATAAACAAATCACATACTAAATCAAAATATAATCATGCCTAATTAAAATCAATCAACCAATTATATTCCCAATCTAATAAGATTATTCCCAAACTTAAAATATTGTATTCATAAACCAAGCCAATCAAATATTCAACCTTCCCTATCTAGCCAAGATTTGTCCCCCCTCAATCTTTGACTTCCCTTAACCAAACCAAATCAAATCCTTGGACTTCCCTTAACAAAACCTAATCAAATTCCTTTCCTTGTCAAGCCCAACCCTTTGCCTATAAAAAGAACCCTTCACCAACCTTCTCAACCTTAGTCCTTAGTTGGTCCCCTAGTCCCCTAGTCCCTAACTCATACACAACACACATAAAAATTACAGGAGGAACACACCCAAGGAAACAATAAGCGAAAGATAAAGAGGAAAAGGCAGCGAAACCACAAGGAAATAATAGCAAAAGATAACGAACGAGAACAGTGAACCAGTGAACCAGGAGAGTTGCGGAGCATCCCCCCTTTCGACGATCGTGTACCGTACATCCAAGAGATGATTTAAAAGGTTAGACCTGAGGGTACCTTTTCATTAGTTTACATTCGTTTTATTATTATTATTATTGCATTCTATTCACATGAGAGTCGTTTATGGAAGCATGTTGTGGCTCGAATGAAATGGAAGAGTGTCGTCTCTTGTGGTATATAGGATGGAAACCCAGACGTAAATTCCGTAGCCGAATCCGAATGGACGGTAGTGCGGTCTGTACATGGGACACAACTCCACGTACCACTTGAGTAAACGGCACATTCTCTTGTTTTGTGTTGCTTTTATGTATTTATTTTTGTCATTTAAATTTTGCATGTTGCTTATTTATGCATGACTCAATCGAGCGCATGGGCTTAGTAAGTGCGATGTGAGATCCCCTATGGGGAGGGGTTAAAGCCCTTTACCACGATGCTTTGCCGCGCCGGTTGATGTGTGTTCGGTTGGATGCAAGACACGTTCAATCGGACATACTTAGGATAGTATGATTGTCTTTGTGTTTGTATGCATGATGTGATGTGACGCGCATGGGCTTAGTATGTTGGTCTAAAGGTCCTCTCTTTGAGAGATCAAGAGCCCCCATAAGGCCACCTTTACGGCAGTACTTCGCCGCGCCCCCCTTTATTTTGATGTTTATGCATTTTTGCCCATTTCATGCATCAGGTCCGTGTCCGTTCGAACGCGTTCACGAACGCAATTCGAACGCGCATACATTTCGCCTTATCATGCATCAGGTCTCATTTCCGTTCGAACGCGTTAACAAACGCCATACGAACGTGAGCATTCTGTTTCATTTCCGTTCGAACGCGTTTACGAACGCTACTCGAACGCGAGCATTCTGTCTCATTTCCGTTCGAACGCGTTTACGAACGCTACACGAACGCGCACACACTGAACTGAGTCTGTCTTATCATATTCATGCATAATTGCCTCTTGGTTGATCTTTCTTGTGTTATATAGCCAACCACATTATTTGTATCCCTGCATTATCCATTCTATGTGTTCTCAGGATTGTATTCAAGCATGATTATGTTGTTCTTAGTTTTCCATATCATAGGATTGAAATATGTTCATGAGATTGCCATGTGATGTTGCATGTTGTGATGAACTTGTTGATGAATGCATATGAATTTAGAAGCATGATATCTTTGGAAATAAATGTTATTTAAGCCTAGTTAAATTATCACATAAATCCTTTTATTACAAGTGACATAAGTAAGGGACCATTCCGAACCCAACGGTTTGAGGTCTTCCCTTGCGAGGGGTGAGTGCGGCCTTAAATCTTTGTCCCGGTTCACACCGGGTGGCGACTCCATGTTATGTAATTCTTCCCAACTAGTGACGCGAGCCTAGGAACGGCGTCGCCCAGTTTTCTGTGTCCCACAACAACCAATAGGTTTAACTCCTTCATGAAGTTCAACTAAGTCCCAGACTTGATTGGCATGCATTGAATCCATTTCAGATTTCATGGCTTCCTGCCATTTTCCCGAATCGATATCCAATATCGCTTCCTTATACGTAGTCGGATATGTTTCCTCCAATAGAAGAACATCAAGGCTCACATCAGATGTTAAAACTAGTCTCTCATGAGGCCTTGATATTCTATTCGACTTACGTAGAACCTGTGTTGTAGATCCTTCACCTAGTTGGATCTCTGGTTCCATCTCAGGTTCCTTAATGTTGGGATCAAACTCATCAAGTTTAATCTCTCTACAATTCCCACTTTCTCTCAAAAATTGCTTTTCAAGAAAAGTTGTAAAGCGAACAACAAATACATTTCGTTGTTCGGAATCGTAGAATTGATATCCCATGGAATTATCAGGATATCCAACGAACCTATATTTATACCCCCTGGGTGCTAGTTTATCCCGCTGTGTAATTCTAACATATGCAGGACAACCCCAAATCTTTAAATGTTTAAGACTTGGATTTCTACTGAACCATATCTAATAAGGGGTCGTAGAAACAGCTTTCGATGGAACCCTATTAAGTATGTAGGCAGTAGTTTGTAAAGCGTAACCCCAAAGATAATAAGGAATATCTGTATAGCTCATTATTGATCGCACCATATCCAATAAAGTACGATTTATACGCTCAGACACTCCATTGTGTTGAGGTGTTCCTGGTGGGCTATATTGGGCGAGAATTCCATTCTCCCTTAAATAATTTCTGAATTCTTCACTCATGTATTCACCGCCTCGATCTGATCTAAGTCATTTGATAAATTAACTGGTTTGTTTTTCTACTTTGTTTCGGAATATTTTGAACTTGTCAAATGTTTCCGACTTATATTTCATCAGATAGACATATCCATCTCTAGACTTGTCATCGGTGAAGGTCACAAAGTATGTCGAACCATTATGAGTGGTATGATTTAATGGACCACACACATCACTGTGTATTAGCTCCAGTAAATCTCCAACACGGTGTCCAACACCTTGAAATAGGACATTTGTCATCTTTTCTTGGATACATGACTCACAAATCGGATAAGGATTTAAGATAATATTTTCAATCAAACCATCCTTTACCAATTTGGATAGACGTCTAACACCTATATGGCCCAATCTCATATGCCATAATTCAGTATTATTTAGTTCAGACTTCCTACTTGTATTTTTCTCTATATTAAAGACATCTCTACATGTTTCCAAAACATAGTGACCATTTGATAAAGAACATTCACATTTCAATAACTTTTCTTTATCATACAAACACAAAGTTTCATCCTTAATTTTTATTTTATATCCCTCTTTATCTAATATAGGCAGTGGTATTATTTGTCTGATAAGTGAGAGAACATAATAACAGTCATGCAAATCTAATTTACATCCATTTGAGAGATCTAGAACAACAGTTCTTATGACCTTGACATCCAATGTCTCGCCATTGCCAACTCTAAGCTGGATCTCCCATTTATTCAGCCTTCGTTTAACCCTCATTTCCTGCAGGGAATTGCAAATATGAGTGGGATTTCCAGTGTCTAACACTCATCCACTATTTGCATCTAAGGCTAATGAGATGTCAATAATTGGAAAAATACAAAACGTACCTAAGGGTCCTACTTTAAGCTCTGGACAGTCCTTCTTCCAGTGTCCAGACTTCTTGCATTGTAGACATTGATCACGAGCTACTTTCGGTTTAGCGCCTTTGCGCTTCTTGGAGTTTTTCTTTGATATCTTCTTCTTCCTCATCTTAATTTTCTTTGCCTTCCCAGAAGTCTTTGAAGAGCCAGCTCCACCATGGAGATACAATGTGGGGTTGCCTTTCTTCAAATCTTGCTCTGCCGTGCGTAACATGTTATGAAGTTCTTCGTATATGGCTTGCATCGAATGCATATGGAAATTCAATACAAAACCAGCATAAGAACCAGACAAAGAAGACAGAATCAAATTACGGCCTAGCCTTTCATCAAACACAATGCCCTATCGTTCAAGATATCAAATTTGGCCAATCATGTTCAAAACATGAGTGCTGACAGCTCCTCCCTCCTTGAGTTCAACACGGAACAATTCCTTAGGCCTTCGATAAAGTTCCATCTCTTGATTTTCCTCGAACAACTCCTTGAGTGTTCGCATGATGCTCCAAGCATCTGATACTTCAATGTACTATCTCAGCAAATCTGGAACCATCGATACCAAGATGTAGGATTTCACCTTCACGTTATCATCCTTCCATCTATCAAAAGTTTCTCGCTCTTCTGGAGTGGAGTCAGGATCGATATCAACAGGCAGTGGATTGATCGTGACATAAGTCAACTTTTCATACTCCAAGACAAGGCGCATGTTCATTTTCTATTCGAAATAGTTCTCGACTCCTTTTAGCTAATTGGAATCCAAAAGTTTCATCAATGGATTAGCAGCAGCCATCTACAAGACAACATTTTTGAGTAGTAGCAGAACAATTTTCATTTCAAAAGTGATAACACTAATTGATTATGGAATTTTAAATCTATCAGTGCCCTCCCACTACTTTACATAATTCTGTAATCTCCCTTAACGGAAAAATAGAAATTTGACTATCAAAATTTCATAGCGGGAAGTGGATCCCATGACATGTACTTCAGCCTCACACTAATGACGATATTGGCCTTTGCAAACTCATTAGGTAGACTTTCAAGGTCAATCACTTCATGTGACTCCTGGTTTGGGCCTGAACCGTTTCTTATCCTCACACTAATGACGATATTGGATTAAGACGTGTTCTAGGTGTATACTTGTCAATGTGCACTAATGAGCTTCGTATGTACACCCTCACGCTAATGACGATATTTGGTGACTACGTTAACTCATCACACTACATCTAATGTTTTACCGGAGCGACCTAAGTTCCGAGCACTTATACCCTCACACTAATGACGATATTGGATATAAGTAGTAAGAACTCATTCATCTCCGTATTGAAAAGACGGACCATCCAATAATGCTCCAACATTATTAATATTATTACTTAAAGTAATCACCTAATCACGGGAGATTTATGACAATCAAGTCATTAACTTAATTAGGTCAAAGTTTTAGTTTAAAACATGCAATACATATCTAATATGTCTTATGCATAATTAAATTAAAATTGCTATGGAATAGATTCAAAATATGTGTTGTGTGGTTAAGCTTTTGCTCTGATACCATTCTGTTGGGGCAGTTGTGGAACCCCTAGGGTCGGATCGGTGCCCCAGGCAACGGAAATGGGTCTAAACCATGGATATCAAGTATAGGTGTAATTTTAAATCATTTGATGAAATAATATATTTCATTACAAGTGTATAGGAAAAAACCGGGACTGAAACGGAGTCTGGAAGCTCCCGAACGAAGGAAAGAAAATTCAGCGCGCGCGAAGTGCGCCACGCCCGTGTGCCACACGCGCTACAGTGCGTGCGGCATTGTAGAGCGCAGCCCTTCTTTCTTTCTTTATTTTTTTTATTTAACTTGTTACGCTTCAGCTCTCTAGATTCCAGAGAGCTGATGCAATTAGGGTCTTTGACCCTAATTACTTACGGTCTTCCTTAAACACTTCAAAAACACCCAAAAATATTTTTTAATTTCAAAACCAATATAAACACATGTTATAGAATAAAAATCTAGTTTTCAAATATCAAATATTTTTCCAAAAACATAAATTTTTCTAAATATGCATTAACGTAAATTTTGAATCCAATACACAAACCATTTTAGAATCCCAATTAGAAATGTCTCATGAACAATTCTAGTACACCTAAAGGTGGTCAAGTGAATCTAGAATGGTAGCCATAACTCTAAGCTTTAATCTAGAGTTCCAAACTCTAATTAATTGTTCCATGTCCAACATGAACATCTTTGACCTAATTACAAGCATCTTGTGTTTATACTTCTAAAGTATCCTAACACAATTGATTAGCCATATTCAACATTAAGCTATGTGATCATGCATCTAATACACAAATAAACATAGTTTTCGAGAAGATTAAACATTACCTAGTAAGCTTGATGCAAGATCCAATCTACTTCTCCTCGTTGAAATTGTTGAAAACCCTCTAAGGTGTGCAAGCTTGACTTCAAGATCCAATCTTATTTCAAATGCTTCCAAGCTTCACTTCAAGATCCAATCTTGATTTCTCCTAGATGAAATATTGTAGAGACCTCACAAGCTTCTCTAAACACTTCTCTAACTTAGACTAATCTCTCAAGAATTTGCTTATGCTTGTATTTGAACTTGTAATTAAAACATTCCTAAAGCTTGCTATTTATAGCAAAACTTAGGCAATTTTTAATTAATAAAACTTGTAATCAACTTTTAAGTGGGCTTAATCTAATTTGTCCAAATATGTATAATTAGGTGTGACTAATCTCCATTGTCTCCCACTTTAATTTAATACAATTAAATCAAGCCAAAAATTAGGAAATGGATTAGTTAAATATTTTCCACCTTGATTTAATCCAATTAAATCAAGCCAAAACCACCTATTATTACATACTTACAATTACCATAATATCCTCAAATTGTATAGATAATTATGATTTTACGATTAAGCCCTTGTGTAATTATTGAATTAATTCAATTAGGTCAAAGTAAATAATCAATGTTATCCAATAACATTTGATTATCTTAGTTGATAATTATAATATCGAATAATATATTTTATCAAAAATAATCGGCTACCTAAGTTCTCAATGAGTACACTTCATATTGAGACTCTCTAAGTTCAGACACGTTCGTCATATAAGCATGGCTAATATGTACGCAATTCGGTCACCTCCGAATTCGCGAAGAACACGAACAACCTTTCTGAACTATACAGGTCGATGTCATCACATATGTTTAACAATCCCTCCGTCGTAGGCTATCCGAGTTGTGCTTAGGAAACATAGAATATACAGTCAAGTTTCCAAGACGCACATCTCATGTCGACATGTCCACGATTCTTCATAACTGATGCGATCCACCCTAGGTGATCGACCTTGGCCAAAGATTTAAGAATCGTTTCTTTACTAATATGGATACCTAAACCTCTTATGGTATACATACAGGCTGACATATCCTATCTTGCTTCGCACTTGATTACTGAGTGCATCGGTCCTCACCCAACGAACATCTAGAGGCCAGACCATGAAAAGTTTCTGACATACATGACATCTAAGTGTGGAGGATCTCACACAAAATCAATGATATCCTATAGTCAAAGGATTACATATGCTACTCGACTCGAGGAGATTCCTATTGACAATGGTGTGTACTTCTAACTATTAGGAATCACCAATGAGTCATTCAGTATTCGCTCCAACGAATACCCACATGTCTATACGAGTTTCCAAAACTCATGGTACATCGCGTTAAACCATTGGAACTCCAATTCCAATATACGACATGTGCTAGTCTTCTAGGTTATAGGAATTCGACTGTATTTCAAAACCAACGACTAAGAATATTTACTTTAAGAATAGTTTACACCTAGTGTCAAAACTATTCTAAGGTCGATGTCATTCTTAGCATAACGATACATCAATTTAATACGCGTAATGACAATACCATTAATAGGGTATGAAACGAAAAATATATTTATTTTATTAATAAATAATAAAATGTACAATTCGGATTGGCACTCCAAGCACCAACTCCATCAGAAGCATCTAAGACACGAAACACACGACAATCAGAAGGACGTGATACTAGGAGTGATGCCCTATTAGAATACTGAGGGTGAATCCCTCTTAAAAATAGAATACTAGGGGCGATGCCTATCTGAATGTAGAAACTCGGTAGAGGTGATCACAGTTTCGGGTCAAACCGTAATCCGACCCGAACCGCACCAACCCGAACCGCACACCGCGGTTTGAAAAAAATTAAAAATGATTTCGGGTCAATTGGAACCAAATCGCAAATTTCGGGTCGATGTGCGGTTTTGACCCAATCGCGACCCGAGCCGCCCAAAACCGTAAATTTTAACTCAAACCGCGACCCGAACCGCCTAAACCGCCGACCCGCGTTCAAATTAGATATTATTTTATATTTTTCTTGTTCTTTAACCATGAAATTTAAGATATTTAATGATCATATGACATATGCAATGTATAAATGAAAATTATGTATTTTTTCTCTTCAATTATTATGTGAAAACACACAAAATTTCCTTAAAAAATTTTATAATCCAAACCGCCGACCCGAACCGCCCAAACCGCTACATCGCCAACCCGAACCGTTGCGGTTTTCCTTATCAAATTTTTGATTTCGGTTTCTAATTTCCCAAACTGCCAACCCGTGTGGTTTGAAGTGAAAAATGAAAAAACCGACCCGAACCGCACCGCGAACACCCCTAAAACTCGGGGCGACTTTCGCCATTAGATTTTAGGAATAACGACAACAGAAGCAGACCTTTGAATACCCTGAGGCAAAAAAGAGCCTCAAACAATAGAGGAATTTTAGAAATAGACCGCCAAACGAGTCCACGGATTTGGAACATCGATGGGTTTGGAACACCAATGGATTTGGAGTACCAACGAATTTAAAACACTGATGAGTTTGGAATGCCGATGGATTTGGAATACCTATAGACTTGGAACATCAAAAAATTTAGAAAGCCAATGGATTTAGAACACCATTGGACTTGGAACACTAGACGGATTTAGACCATCGAGATCAAGAGAGCCCACACTCCAGCTTTTTGGTGACAAGATATAACACAAATGTAACACCCTGAGAAATTCAAAATGTTACCGACATAAGGCCAAACCACATGATCTCGCTAAGCCTTATTCTATTGAAGACGTGTCTCAAATTCCTATCATGCATGATATCCAAATGTGTATATATCAAACTCCTCAAATACAAAATGCAAAAGAAGGACTTTGTGCCCAAATACATAGTCCATATCAGCATAATCATATGTTTTACAATATACTATCAACTAGAATTATGCTATTACATTTTTCCCATCATATACAACACAACCAAAAATCTAATAAAAAATCCCCTACATGACTTGTAAAATAATATCCAACATCCATCTCATCATCTTCGCCAATGGTAGATGACAACATCTAAGGTATGGGAGAGACATACAAAACGCTAGCAAACAGGAGGGGTGAGTCTTTTTGACTCAGTGAGTATATACCAAATAAATAAAACACTTCATATGCAAAAGTTTATTCAAACAACTTGACAATTTAAAACATATCAAGCGCTCAACGCCCAAGTCGCGCACAAAGACTGAGCAAGGAACGAAGCAAGCCTTTGTCGATAAGGTAGGGAGTCCATCCATTTCTGATGGTCGAGACCCTAAACAAACTCCCCGGCGGAAACATGATGATGAGTGATAAGTGTGGTTTATACTCACTTATTCTAGCATCTTTAGCCTATTATTTTGTTATGGTTCGAGCCATTTAATGTCATTTATAGTTTATTTTATGTCTTAATTGTAGGAAGCATTAAAACATCAAGAATGGATCAATTACACGTGTTTTGGGAACTTTCGGATGCAAGAGACACGTGGGCCCTGACTTGGTGTTTGATTGTACAAAATAAGTAAAGAAGAGAAGAGAGAAACTTGAATAATAAATTGAAAAGTTGATGTTGACCAAATGATGAAAGAATGAAATAAAAGAAGAAAGCATGTGGGCCCCATGGCATTAGTTGAAGAGAGCTGCGCAGAACACATATACAAGGAATCAGGCGCCATGGCACCTTGCCAACCAATAATCCCAGCCAAAAGGGCCGAGAGGCAGGCGCCACAGCGCCACTAACCACGAGTTGTGGCGCCTATCTATTTTCACCCAGGTGCCCCATACTGAAGGCAGAGAGGAGAGCGTCGTGGCGCCAATAAACCACGGCCACGGCGCTGCGGAAGAAAGACACGTGTGTTCAAACTTCAATTTTTAGGATTTTTCTAAGATACCCAATGACTCCCAGCCTCCACTATAAATATATTAGTACATCCACAACTAAAAGGGGGAGGCTAATACACAGCACAAAATACCAAATACATATTTTTAGAGATCCAATGAGGAGGATTGAAGAGCAACAAGAGGAGACGAAGACAGTGACATCTGAAGAGGAAGAGATTTAATTCGGGTTTTATCATCTTATTTCTTTCTTAGAACTCTAATGATTTCCATTAGATTTATGACTTGTTTATCATTGTTTTTATCTTTTGTTATGAACTAAACTCCTTAATTTTGGAGAATGATGTAACTGATGCTTGAAACTTTATTTTAATTGTTGATTTTGTTATGAAGTTTTATTATTTATTTATATTCTTTTGAGTTTAATGCTTTGTGTTTGCTGGCCACAAATATGATGATATATGTTTAGAATCTATCACTCGAGAGAGAGGATTTTGAATAGATTTATAGAATATAACCTAAGATTTTATAGTTCGAGAGAATCTGTAGTTCCTTTGAAGTCGTTAATATAGAATCACAAAGCGTAATGAGTTGTTAACTACTGGATTTTTATAGAGATATCGAAGTTTGTAGTTGATGATATTTTCACTCGGCACTCGAGAGAGGGAGTGGATATTTTCGGAGTCTTGAATTATAAACAATATAGATGAACAATGATTAATTGGCATGACAAATAAATAGGTGACAGCTAGGTTAAATCAGGATCCAGAATCTCTATCGTATTAGTTCCTCCAATATAATTATTTTTATATTTATTTATTAAAATCTTTATTATTTGCTTTCTAAATAAAGTTAGGGTTATCAATTGTAATATTTAGTGCGAGTTAATGCAATCCATGTGGGTTCGACACTCTAAACTCATTTATATTAAAACTTGACACCATACACTTGCGGTACGATATAAAATATCACAACAAGTTTTTGGCGTCGTTGTCGGGGATTGTTTGTTTAATTCACATTAATACTACTACCAAGTAATTTTAGCTTTAATTTAGATTTATATTTTTATTTTTAGTCTATTTTTGTTTCGTATTTATTTTTTTATTTTTTTATTTTTTTATTTTTTTATTTTGTTTATTGATTTTATTTTCTTTTTCTTTTGGTGCTTCAGTGAATGTGAAAATCCATAAGTCTCGATTCGCTCCTGTTTGACCCTGAATTAGAAAGAACATCGAGAAGACTAAGGAAAGAAAAGAAAATTGAACAATAAGCAATGGCAGCTGAAAACAGAGAAAACAACCCACGTCAGGTGGCAATCAGCGATCACTTCAAGCCTGTCATTGATGATATTTATTCTGGGATTGCCCATCAACCAATCAACGCCAATAATTTTGAGTTAAAACATGCATTGATCAACATGGTACAAAGGAATCAGTTTGGGGGTTCAGCTGTAGAAGATCCCAACTTGTACTTAAGGATGTTCCTGGAGATCGCATATACCATAAAGATAAATGACATTAGTAAAGAGGCTATCAGGCTACGCTTATTCTCATTCTCTTTACGGGATAAAGTGTGGGATTGGCTTCAATCAATACAGACGGAGAGTATCATGACATGGCAAGATATGGCCATAAAATTTCTTGAGAGATTCTTTCCACCAGCTAAATCAGCTCAACTGAGGGCAGAAATTATTATATTTAAGCAGTTGGAGACTGAGACTTTATATGAAGCATGTGACAGATTTAAGGATCTACTACGAAGATGCCCACAACACGATTATGCAGATTGGGTCCAGATTCAGTTGTTTTATAATGGGCTGAATGGTTTGAATAGGACTGTGGTTGATGCAGCAGCTGGGGGAGCTCTATTCAAGAAATCAGCTGAGGACGCCTACAATCTATTAGAAGAAATGGCCATTAACCATTTTTAATGGCCAAGTGAACGCGCTACGGTGACCAAAGTGGCTGGAATATATGAAGTGGACCCTCTTGTGGCACTTACAGCTCAGATTTCCACCTTATCTACTCAAGTAGCAGCCCTGACAAATCAACGGGTACCATCTATTGAATCAGAAACAGCTAAAAATACGCTGTTATTGGAAGGAAACCCAAACTTTGAACAAGTCCAATATGTGAACAATCGGAACTTCAACAGCTATAGAGGAAATCATGTGCCTAACCGTTATCACCCAAACCTGTCATATGCTAATACAGAGAATGTCTTGCAACCTCCATCTGGTTTCGACTATCAAAGAGCTTAACAGAAATCCTCCTTAGAAGATTTCATGAGCATGTTTGTTGTTAATACTTCAGCAAGGTTTGAGAAGAATGAGTCAAGGCTAGACAATATTGAGACACACATGGAAAATATCGGGGCAACAATGAAGTCCTTAGAAACACAGATTGGGCATATTACTTCCACCATGACCAAACTGTAATAAAGGGTATTTGGATAAACTGCCACAGCTGCCGAGCTATCTTTTTCATGTCAAAGCAGCCAGTGGATATAAAATAAGAAGCTACCATGACCACCAATTGGGTGGTTGCGTCTGGCTGAAGACGTTAAATTAGCGCTAGCGGGGAGGCAACCCTTGCATTTGTTTTCCATTATTTTCTTTATTTTTAATTTTTATTTTATTGTGTGCTATTGTTTATTTATTTGTTTTGCATGCTATTTATGCAAGTAGCACGAGATACACAAATCCCGCACAACCAAATTCTGACCAGCAAGAGCCTGATCAACTCCATGCACGATAGTGTTGTTCCTCACTCTTGTTCTTTATTTTTATCTTACATTGAGGACAATGCAAGTTTTAAGTTTGGGGGTGTGTGCATGTTGCTTACTTGTTATTTATTTGTTTAAGCTGAAAAAAAAATTATTTATTTATTTTTAATCCTAGATAGTAAAGCATAAATCCTATGATGATATTGTTTGTTTATGGGTGAAATTTTAGAAACGATAAGTGCTCGATTTATTTTTATCTGATACCTTGAGTAGTTGATCTATGTTAGACTCGTAAGCATTAAATTATAGGTTTTTAGCAGTGAAAACTTAAGTAGTTGACAATGCGACTAGTTGAAGAAATTGCATGTCGATGAATGACCGTTTGCTTAGATGTCTATCTTGATTTGCTAGTGTTATGATGTATGGTATGGATAAAAATAAAAGAAAAAAAAAGTCTCTAAAGAAAGAAAATAAACCACCTATAACTGATAAGCGTGAAGCTACCAATGGGCGAGTATTATGACCACCATGAGGAGAAATGCTACCTTAAATGGTAGGTGTGTTGAAAAAAAAGTGCAAAAAGAAAAGTAAAAAGAGACAAGAAATGATAAAAAAGGAAAAAAAAATCATACCATACTGAGCACAAAATAAAGCAATTACAGAGCTTAATTGAGATATCTAGGTTGGTTTGACCCATCGATCTCAGTTTTTAAACGAAATCATTAAGTTGGCTTACTTAGGATCAAGCTGTGACTGAACCTTAACACACACACACTGTGAGTCTAGCTTAGATAATTTATTCAAGAACTTTGATTCGAGTTGCAATTGCGTACTTTGAAGGTTCTCTGATTTCATTGATAAGCATTCTTTGAGGATAATTTTATGCGTAACTATCAGGACTATGCTTTTGTTATTTTTATATTTTTGTATGATTGCATGTGTGTGAATGAAGTTTGTGGATGTCGTCATTGTAAGCCCTCACGAGACTATAACTCGTCCACTAGGGCCGCCTAAGGGTTTAAAGGCTTGTTGCATACGCTAAATGCAATCGTGATCCCTACGAAAATGGCTTAGTTAATTTAGTTATTTTTATTTGTTTATTTGTATTTAGTTTTTATTTTTATCTTTTGCTCGGGACTAGCAAAACCTTAAGTTTGGGGGTGTTTGATAAGTGTGGTTTATACCCAATTATTCTAGCATCTTTAGCCTATTATTTTGTTATGGTTCGAGCCATTTAATGTCATTTATAGTTTATTTTATGTCTTAATTGTAGGAAGCATTAAAACATCAAGAATGGATCAATTACGCGTGTTTTGGGAACTTTCGGATGCAAGAGACACGTGGGCCCTAGCTTGGTGTTTGATTGTACAAAATAAGTAAAGAAGAGAAGAGAGAAGTTTGAATAATAAATTGAAAAGTTGATGTTGACCAAGTGAGGAAAGAATGAAATAAAAGAAGAAAGTGTAGGGTTTTTTAGGGGCTGAATCCGGTAACGCAGCGGAAGCGGCGGAAGATCGTATCTTCCGATTTCAAAACTTTTTCTCGGATTAATTAAATAAACATATTTATTTAACATTCCAATAATCAAATTATGAAATAAAATTCAAATGAATCATATTCAAGTGAATTTACCGAAATGCCCTTACATTGGTATTTTGTCCATTTTAGTCCGAAATTGATCTAATCAATTTTGAATGATTCTAAATCATTTCTAAGATGAACTTAGCATGTTCAAAACATCAAAACACCACCATGAGGAGAAATGCTACCTTAAAGGGTAGTGTGTTGAAAAAAAAAGTGCAAAAGAAAAGTAAAAAGAGACAAGAAATGATAAAAAAAGGAAAAAAAAATCATACCATACTGAGCACAAAATAAAGCAATTACAGAGCTTAATTGAGATATCTAGGTTGGTTTGACCCATCGATCTCAGTTTTTAAACGAAATCATTAAGTTGGCTTACTTAGGATCAAGCTGTGACTGAACCTTAACACACACACACTGTGAGTCTAGCTTAGATAATTTATTCAAGAACTTTGATTCGAGTTGCAATTGCGTACTTTGAAGGTTCTCTGATTCATTGATAAGCATTCTTTGAGGATAATTTTATGCGTAACTATCAGGACTATGCTTTTGTTATTTTTATATTTTTGTATGATTGCATGTGTGTGAATGAAGTTTTGTGGTGTCGTCATTGTAAGCCCTCACGAGACTATAACTCGTCCACTAGGGCCGCCTAAGGGTTTAAAGGCTTGTTGCATACGCTAAATGCAATCGTGATCCCTACGAAAATGGCTTAGTTAATTTAGTTATTTTATTTGTTTATTTGTATTTAGTTTTTATTTTTATCTTTTGCTCGGGACTAGCAAAACCTTAAGTTTGGGGGTGTTTGATAAGTGTGGTTTATACCCAATTATTCTAGCATCTTTAGCCTATTATTTTGTTATGGTTCGAGCCATTTAATGTCATTTATAGTTATTTTATGTCTTAATTGTAGGAAGCATTAAAAAATCAAGATGGATCAATTACCGCGTGTTTTGGGAACTTTCGGATGCAAGAGACACGTGGGCCCTAGCTTGGTGTTTGATTGTACAAAATAAGTAAAGAAGAGAAGAGAGAAGTTTGAATAATAAATTGAAAAGTTGATGTTGACCAAGTGAGGAAAGAATGAAATAAAAGAAGAAAGTGTAGGGTTTTTTAGGGGCTGAATCCGGTAACGCAGCGGAAGCGGCGGAAGATCGTATCTTCCGATTTCAAAACTTTTTCTCGGATTAATTAAATAAACATATTTATTTAACATTCCAATAATCAAATTATGAAATAAAATTCAAATGAATCATATTCAAGTGAATTTACCGAAATGCCCTTACATTGGTATTTTGTCCATTTTAGTCCGAAATTGATCTAATCAATTTTGAATGATTCTAATCATTTCTAAGATGAACTTAGCATGTTCAAAACATCAAAACACCAAAAGCACCAAAATCCCCAAGTTTGACTCTTTGGCCGAATGCCCCTCCAAGGTGCACATTTGTGCATTTTGTCATTTCATGCATCAAAACACATCAAGATGTAATCCAATGAACATGAAACTTTATATGCATCATATACACACACAAATGCACAACATATATGAAAATCCCCAAATTTGGAATTGGTCATGAACCCTAATTTTTCAATTTCTTCAAATTGGACAAATTAGACCAAATTGGTTAAATCAATTACTTAATCATGTTTCTTCCATCCAATCAAAGTCTCAACACAATGAAACAACTCAAGATCAAATCTAGGTCATCTAAGAGTGGGTCAACAACTCTAGATTAGCAACAGGTTTCCAAAACCACAAAAGAACACTTATTACTACAATAGCCATAAGCTTCCTTCATCATACATGCTCTACACTTTCATCAAAGTTCACAAACAAATAAACATAAACTATAAAAGAGAAAGAACATCAAAGCATCACAAAATGATGCCAAGCATGTTAGAAACAATTTCCATGTTGAAAGCTTTAAAGAAAGACTTACAAAATCCAAGTTTTCAAGCCTTTTCTCCTTTGGCCTTCAAGCTTTTCTCTCAACTTTCTTTTATGTTTATTTTTGTGTATATAAACTTCTTTAAAACCCTAAAAATGAAACAAAACAATATATACCTCCTCCAAATAAGCCTTGGCCGAAATTTGGTGTGGTATATACAAATATCATGATATTTTTATTTCATTTAATTAAAGCTTTGTCAACTTGTTTACTTGAATCATTACACTTAATAACCTTTTAACAAGTCAACAAAAGCAACTCAGAAATAACAAATTATATTCTATTAGGGTGTTGGCCGAAATTAATAAAAAATAAAGGAAAAAGATATTTTATTTTTCAAACAATTTTTGAACAAATATCTTAAGAAGTCAAAATCAATTTGACAACCTTTTCCTTTAATGTATAAGTCAAACAATTGCAACTTATAATCATTTCTAACTTATATCATTTGGTGATACATTTATATTTTAATTATATTAATCATTTAACAATTAAATAATTAAATAATTAATTAAATACAAATATATCAAATATATGTATTACATTTACTTTAAATATCTCAAATACATATATTGATGATATATGTCAAATACCTTTATTTGACTATTTATTAATGTGTATTTAATAATATCATATATTAAATACAAATACACATTAATTAGGAAATGACGGTTCGGCCCGTTCGCATGTATTTTTCGTTTAACGATTAAACGATTTATAAATAATCATCATTATTCATAAATGTTGCTCTAGTGCTCTACGAGTATGTTTCATTATTGAGACTCTCTAGATTCAGGTATATCCGTCACGAAATCCAATTTCATGTCCATAATCTATCCACCCGTAGATTATGACGATCACGGATAAACTAGCTGAATCATACAGGTCGAGGTCATTGCATACGTATAATCCCTCCGTCACAGGTATCCAGATAATCCCAGAGATATAGATGTAAACGTCAAATCTCTATAGGTATTATCTCGTCGACGTATCTATTAGCAATCTCTAAATAACACTCGGAACTTACTTCTGATGTATACTGTGGCCACAGATTTAACAGACTGCTAATAATATATGGACTACCTATGCTCTGTACACAGAACTGACGGATCCTATCTGACACACACTGGATATCCTGAGGATCGATCCACATCCAACGAACAGGCGGAGGTCTGATCTAAATAGATCGGTGACGTGACTGCCATCTAAGTGTGGAGGATGTCTCATACATCCACAGTGGTGTCTCAAGTCGAAGGACCACTATGCTACTCAACCCGAGAAGATTCTTATTGACGTTGGCGTACCATCCATTAAGAATCTTCGGTGAGCCGTTCAGTGTTTATCCATTATAAACACCTACACGTCTATACGAGTCTCCATAGAGTCATGGTTCATTGGGATAAACCATCGGACCAAGTCTCGATATACGACATGTACTGGTCTCAACGGATTTGACTAACCGACCCGTGTTAGCAAATCTTGACCATGAACTATGTTTGATAATACATATAGCAGTGACACTTCCCAATGTCAATTACAAACTAACTTTGTAACTGTGTACTGCATTATATATTATCGGGCCTTTGTCTAATAATAAATATCACTAAACCATATTTAGTTTCAATCTGATCGTAATCAGATCGAATATGTATATAAGAACAAGAGGTGCAACCATAAATAAGTAATATTATGGAATAAGGGGATGTTGTATTCATGAATCAGACATAAATACGGCCCGGATTGGCGCTCTGAGCACCAACCCCAACAGAAAGCACATGGGCCCCATGGCATTAGTGAAGAGAGCTGCGCAAAAACACATATACAAGGAATCAGGTGCCATGGCGCCTTGCCAACCAAGAATCCCAGCCAAAAGGGCCGAGAGGCAGGCGCCACAGCGCGCCACTAACCAAGAGTTGTGTGGCGCCTACCTATTTGCACCAAGGCGCCATGCGCCCCACTGAAGGCAGAGAGAGAGCGCCGTGGCGCCAATAAACCAGGGCCACGGCGCTGCGGAAGAAAGCCACGCGCGTTCCAGACTTCAGTTTTTAGTGTTTTTCTAAGATACCCAATGACTCCCAGCCTCCACTATAAATATATTAGTTCATCCACAACTAAAAGAGGGAGGCTAATACACAGCACAAAACACCAAATACATATTTTTAGAGATCCAATGAGGATGATTGAAGAGCAACAAGAGGAGACGAAGGCGGTGACATCCGAAGAGGAAGAGATTTAATTCAGATTTTATCATCTTATTTTTTTCTTAGAACTCTAATGATTTCCATTAGATTCATGACTTGTTTATCATTGTTTTTATCTTTTGTCATGAACTAAACTTATTAATTATGGAGAATGATGTAACTGATGCTTGAACCTTTATTTTAATTGTTGATTTTGTTATGAAGTTTTATTATTTATTTATATTCTTTTGAGTTTAATGTTTTGTGTTTGTTGGCCACAAATATGATGATATATGTTTAGAATCTATCACTCGAGAGAGGGGATTTTGAATAGATATAGAGAATATAACCTAGGATTTTATAGAGTTCGAGAGAATCTGTAGTTCCTTTGAAGTCGTTAATATAGAATCACAAAGCGTAATGAGTTGTTAACTACTGGATTTTTATAGAGATATCGAAGTCTGTAGTTGATGATATTTTCACTCGGCACTCGAGAGAGGGAGTGGATATTTTCGGAGTCTTGACTTATATAAACAATATAACTGAACAAGGATTAATTGGCATGACAAATAAATGGGTGACAGCTAGGTTAAATCAGGATCCATAATCTCTATCGTATTAGTTCCTCCAATATAATTATTTTTATATTTATTATTAAAATCTTTATTATTTCCTTTCTAAATAAAGTTAGGATTATCAATTGTAGTATTTAGTGCGAGTTAACGCAATCCATGTGGGTTCGACACTCTAAACTCATTTATACTAAAACTTGACACCGTACACTTACGGTACCATATAAAATATCACAACAATGAGTCGTAAGAACATAAAAAAAAACATACAACAAGCATTGGGACGGAAACATATCATCAATCGAGAATCTCAGTGGAAACATATCGATAATTCATAAATCATGAAAACATTGAACAAGCGCTCAAATAGATACATGTAATCATCATGATATTCATTAATAAAAAAAGCTCAATCAAATTGAAATTTCAAAACTTAATACCTTTGAAACATAAGTAAAGAAAATATAAAATAAGGCATCTACTCACAATGATAGGCTGTAAAAGATTATTGAGAGGTGGGTGATTGATCGGGCTGTCGAGCTACGATAAGATAATAATAGGTGAGATACTTGACTCGATTCTTTAAAGGAAAAGAAAATAAAGTGCATGTTGAAAGTGGAACAACACGATACTAATATTCAGTACAATCTTTTATATCATTGTAGAACTTCAGTAAGCTCCAAATTATCTTTAAAACATTCCATATGATTTTCTAAGTAGAAACCACATTATCAAAGCATACTTCAATGCTCACTAACTACCTAGTGTTCCAACGTTACCTTGGAACTCTTCTTTCAAAGTAAGCGCTACATTCTTTACACGTATCATATTAATTCTTTAGTTAAGTATTTATATTAGTTACAATACAATGAATTATCATAGTAGCCCATAATCCCCATCCAAACCAAACCTAGCCTAAATTTTTATTCTCCAAGTTTGGTCCAACTCAACAACACATGACAATGGGTTCATAAACTCATACTACTAACTCCCTATCATCACCAAAAATTCACTTAAAACATTTTATATTTTTAAATCCCTTGGTCTGAACCAACACAGTCGAATTTTGCACATTAATGGTCCCAAAACTTGTGTCATTAACTTCTTAGTACCAATAAGATATCAATACAACTCCATAACCTTCCAAACGAAACAGCCCATGCACAAAGTTTCATCAAGCCGAAACTTCCCCTCTATTTTCTTAAGCTTCAAATTCACTAACAGCCACATCCTATCTACATTATACAACACCCAACTTCCAACAAAATGCAATGTTAGACCTTCATTATTCTGACACACCACCAAAAAAAATCTCAGCTTGCCGAAAGTTTCCTCCCAACGCTAGGCCTGGGCATCGGATCGGATCAGATCAGGTCAGATCTGATTCGATTCGATTCGATAATATCGGATCGGATTTGGCTGCCAAATCCGATCAAGTCGTATTTGGTTGGTTCGTCGAATTTCGGATCATATCAGATAAATTTGATAATTATCGGATCGAATCAGATTTTATCCGATTTGATAATGAATCCGAATCCGATAGAGAATCTGAGTTGATAACAAATTCGAATCCGATAGAGAATCCGATTTGATAATAAATCTGATAGTATATTCGATTCGATAACAAATTCGATTCGATAACGGATCCGATTCAAAAAATTGATCTGAAAATTTATAAATTCATATCAATTTTATCGAATCGGATCAGATAACTTAAAATTCAAATCATTTTTATCAAATCGAATATGTTATTGAATCGGATCCGTTATCAAATCGAATCCACTATCAGATTCATTATCAAATCAGATGCTCTATCGGATTCAGATCTGTTATCAAATCGAATTTATCTGATTCGTGAAGATTTCAAATCGGATCGAATAAATCTGATTCGATTCAATAGTTATCGGATCAAATCCAATCTGATTCGATAAGGACTCGAAATCCAATTGAACCAAACAAGTCCACTCTTATCTAATCGAATCGGATTCGAATTCGGTCTGATCCGAACCGAATCGAATCCGATAATACCCATCCCTACCCAACGCCACCCTAAAAATTTCCTCTATCAAAGTACATAATCACACCAATCATTCAAAGGCAAAATAATCCATCAAAAGATTCACTATTTTAATCTTTTCCACCCAATGTCTAGCAACCTAGGTTACCCCCAAATCAACAACGATTAAACTAAAACCTAATCAATTGTAATGATCAAATTATTAATCCAAAAAGAAGCAACGAACAAAGCTCATTACCTTAATTAAAAAAAAAAAATTGAAAATCCAATGTTCTCCACACTGTTCCAGGTTCGGTCAGGATTAAGGAAATTGGGGCTTTAATTTTCTTTGTTTTTCTTGCCTAATATAGCACTACACTAAGCCAGGGGGTAAATGGATGAAGTTGGGTAGTTAGAGAAGGTAAATTTTTTTTAGCTCAAAATGGTGTTCTTCCCCTGTTACCAAAACGTAAAGAATAGAGATGAAGAAGGTACCAGAATCGTGAATTAGGGGAAAGGAAGAGAAAGGAAAATGAAAAATAAGTAAATATATAAATAAACTAAAAGAGTGGCGCACGTTTCCCCTCCTGCTTAAAATCTCCTTAATTTATTTTATTTTATTTTAACACATCACCCTTCTCAAAATATCCAATGATAGTAATAACAGTACTTGATAGGGGTGAGCAACGGTTCCGGGTCTACCCGGAACCGGTTGGAATCTGACCGATTTTTCGGGTTTGGAACCGGAACCGGTTGTAATCGGGTAGGTTCCGGTTTCAAAAATGAAGGAACCGATTTTATCCGGGTAGGTTCCGGTTCCAAAATGATCGGAACCGGAACCGGACCATGGAACCGGTTTTATGCATGGTCATTGAATGGAAAGCAAACATTTTACCCTATTGGCTCTGCAGAAGGAAGCCCTCGGACTGGGGAGTAATCTAATCAGATTATGAAGGGGAATGTGGATGGAATTTCCAAGTTTTTGGAAATTGCAGCTTTGGAAAAAAATCATTTTTTAAATACTATCCACCGAGATTCAAATTTGTACAAAGTAAAATGTGAAATTTAAATACTAATTTAAGTAAAAGAGAAGAAAAGATTACAGGTGTAGTAGAAGCAGCGTTTTGAGAAACAGAAATGGTGTGAGAATGATTGCTGTGAGTGATCCGAATGGATGTAATTGCAAAGATTTGCTTTCGAACAGAACATGATCTGCTGCTTGTTGTAGTGCTGCCATTTGATTGAATCTGAGGTTAGCTCTGGAAGAGCAGAGAAAAAAAAATTTGTTTTGAAAATAAATAATATATTTCTGCCAACAGTATTGAGGTTTTGAGTGCTGCAAATGCCCAACCAATATTTTAAAATAGGGTAATTCAGAACCGGACCGGAACCGGACCGGAACCAGATTGAAACCGAATAATAGGGTACCCTGTTTAATTGGGTAGGTTCCGGTTCCACTTAGTGCGGAACCGAATTTTTTTGGGTAGGTTCCGGTTCCATGCGGAACCGGAACCGAAACCGATTTTGCTCACCCCTAGTACTTGAGTACTATTAGGATTTATTAAATCTCTTATCTAACAACTCTAACTCACTAGACCCGGCCGGCGGAACCGGCCGGTTTCCGGTTCCACAAGTGTGGAACCGGAACCGAACCAGTTAAATCCGGTTCCACACTTAAGTGGAACCGAAACACCGAACCGAACCGGAACCGTACGGTTCGGTTCGGTTCAAATTTTTTTTTTTTTTGAAAATTAATAAAAATAAATGAAATGAATTTTATAAATAAAAAATTTTATTACATTGAAGAGCTTAGGCTTAAATTTTTAAAAATTTAAGTTGCCTACGTATCCTCCAAGGGTGAGAGGAATTAAAGCTCACGTAGTTCCATTACAAGTTTTAGTCTTTTAGACATATCCCCTTTGTAAATTATAATTTTACAATTATCAATCATCATTATCAGTTGATCCTTCGGCTCCGGTTCCGCTTGCACTTGTTGCAGAAGCATTATCGAACAAATCTTCAAAATCATCGGGGGCATCTTCTTGTTGTCTCAGATCAGCTCGAGTCCAATCATCCACACAAGCTGTTGCTTCTAGAGTGCTTGGATGTAATGAAGATCGCCTAGCTTCCAATATATTACCTCCCAAGCGCAACAGTGGAAATAGGTGCTGCCAAGATCTCTTAAGCAATAATAGATAAAACATGATATATATTTTGATGCCGGTTCCACCATTCAAGGATTTTAAAATTTTTACTGCATAAACTTTCATTAGAAAACTCAAAATTTTTTAGATAAATAATTATCTAATTTAGGGTTATTAGTTGTTGTCGTATCCCTAGATTTTTTATTTCGTTACAATAACCAACGATCCCCTGCGCTAAGTCTTGTTTGAATTACCGGTTCACTACTACTAGATTGACCTAATGTTCCTAAGTTATATTTTACAATATAATCATTAAATAAAGTAATTAAATCACTTCTTAATTTCGTCATTATGCTCGTAATATCAACATCATCTAATATTCCTAATAACCATAATAAGCTTGTAAACCTCCATTCAAACCTTCTAATTTAAATCTATGATCAAAACCAGCAGCAATAAGATAAAGTAAATGAATTTCTCTAAAATAATTCAACTATTTTACCTTCATAGCAGTAATGGCTTCGAGCAAAACAATATCATTAGGGTCGTCACTGTCAACATGTCCATCGAGAGTGCCAACAATATTCAAACTCTCAAGAAGAAATAAATGTGCTGTAGGATAATAAACACCGCTAAAAACTAAAGTAGCATCATTAAAAACTCTTAAAATATCTAAAAAAATTTCACAAATATCCCATTGACTAGGATAAAATGTGATATTTTGAACATGTTGAGAAAAAAAACTAAATAATGCATCTTTGTATTGAAATGCTTGACATAAAAGAAAATAAGTAGAATTCCAATGTGTTGGAACATCTCTTGAAAATTTAATCGGTTTAATACCATTTATTTTACAAAACTTGGTCCATTCTCTCCTAACTTGAGAATATGACCAAATACAGTTAAGTGCCGTTTTAATTGGATCAAGGAAATGTGATAATAATTTTAGTCCGTCTTGCACACATATGTTAAGGACATGACATGTACAACGAATATGAAAAAATCGACCCCCTAAATTTGGTTCACATAAGGATTTTAAATCATGAATGGATGCAGTATTTGCAGATGCATTATCAAATCCAATTGAATAATTATGAAGAAAAATAAGAAAATTGAATAATTGCGATGCGAATGATAACAAATTAACAACTAAATGAATTGAGATTGAGAATAAGAATATAAGATTATAAGAGAATTGTATTGAAGTAAGATTGAGAATAAGAGATTTATAGAAAATGAGAGAGTTGAGAATTTGGTGTGATGAAATTATGAAAAATGAATCATATTTATATAATTTTAGAATTTTTTGATACCAAAAATGCCCATAAATATAACTGTTTTATTACCGTTATTAGGGGTACATTAGTAATTTATATTTTATATAATAAATATATATATATATATATATATATATATATTTTATTTGGGCAGGGAGCCGAGCCGTTGGGGGTGTAGGGTTCCTGTTGGAACCGTCCGAACCGGTGGAACCGTACGGTTCCACCGGTTCGGACCGGTTCGAGTTGGGGTGGAACCCCAACCGAACCGGTCTCATTCCGGTTCGGTTCCGGTTCCGAACCGGAACCTTGGCCGGGTCTATTAAACTCACTATCAGATATTTCCCTTCAGGTGATTACCATGACTCATAAAATCCACAACCACAATATATATATATATATATATATATATATATATATATATATATATTTAAAAATTTGGAGTATAGAGGACTATTTAGGGACTGCTTTAGGGCTAATTTGGTTGCATAAATCATAAATCATAAATCATACATAGAGGTTGCGCAAACTAGACAGAAAAATTACAGTACAGTTTGAGCGTAAAGCTACTGTTCGGGACTATTTTTGGGGGTATTTCAGTGGGGGACAATGGTGCCAAAATATTTCCAGACCAGTTTTAGCATTTTGGGACTATTAATAGGGGCTATTTTTGACACATATAAACCTTCCGTAGTGCGTTAGAATCACACGACTGCAAGGGCTGTCCAATTTCCTGCTTTGTCGCAAATTCAAATGGTTGTATAGGGGTGTGCAGTTCGAACACCTAGAAAGAAAGTGGAAGAAAAAAATTTAAAGCCTGATCCCGGGATTTAATTACAAATTCCACTGTGCGAGGAGCTTTCTCGTAAAGTATTTGCGCGATAACTTCTATAATTTTTTTTGTAAGGAAAGTCGTATTTTTTTTTTATAAGGAAGTTACATTTTTACAATGACAAACGTTTTTTTTTGTGAGGACAGTCACATTTTTGCAAAGACAGTCACATTTTTATAAGGACAATCACATTTTTTTTTTTGTAAAGACAATCACATTTTTATAAAGATAATCATGTTTTTATAAAACAGTCACAATTTTTGTGAACACAATCACATTTTTCAAGTTTGTATTATGTGTGACATATGACAACTTTGATGTTATTTTTTGATCTTAAGGAATTTCTATTTTGAAAAAAATTCCTTAATGAAAATTGTAGGTCTGAATGTTAATTGTTTATAGCATTTTACATATTGTGATTTGGAATTCGGATGAAGGAGATACGAATATTTAAAAATGACTTATCGCTAAGATATAAATGTAAATTGCTTTTCCCCACCCCCACCCCTTCTCTCTCCATCTCTTTCAATTTACGATAATACCCTAAGTTATTTATATAAATGACTTTCTCTTCTTTCTTTTGTTAAATTTAATTATGTGAGTTAAATAAATGACTTTTTTGATTTAATTGTTTGATTTTCTTATTTAATTTTTAAATGACAATAATACTCTTATTCCTTTAAATAAATTATTTTTTTGATTTAATTATTTTATTTCCTTATTTTACTTTTTAATTTAATTATTTTATTTTTCAATCTCATTTATTTTTATTTTTTTCTCTTTTACTTATTTAATAGTCTTTATATATTTATTATCTTTTATTTGTTTGATAAATATTTTATTTTTTTGTTTTTTTTTGTATTTCTTTATTAATTTATTTAATAAGCACTAAATACTGATCTGAACACGCTGATGGCAATGATCCCCTCTTTCAACCATCCACTTCTTTATGATTGATAATACTCATGTCAATTGTTCTGCAGTCTCATTACTAAGATATGCGAACATAAGTGAGTAAGTTCGCATTTTGGAGAACATTTTCTATTATACATAAGTAGAAAAAAAATATAAATATAAAAAAATAAATGAGATGAAATAATAAAAGAATTGAATCAAAAAATAAAATAAAAGAATCAAACAATTAAATTAAAAAATAAAATAAGGAAATAAAATAATTAAATCAAAAAATAATTTGTTTAAAGTAATAGAGGTATTATGGTCATTTAAAAATTAAAATAAGAAAATCAAACAATTAAATCAACAAAATCATTTATTTTAATCAAACAATTAATTTTTTTTTTTTTAAAATCATTTATTTAAATGACTTAGGGTATTATTATAAATTAAGAGAGATGATGGGGTGGATGTGTCAGGGGTAGGGAAAAAACATCTCTCCTTATAAATATAATGATTATTTTTTACTCATTTTTTCGTCAAAACACATAGACTATGGTATTTGTTTTCAAGTTTATGATTTGTAAATTAATAATATGTGATTTTTTTCCCTTAAAATACTTTATATTTTGTAAGATATTTAGTTTTTAAATTTAAATTTGATTTAAAAAAGCCCATACTTTTTGCTTACATTATACACCTTTTTTTTTTAATGATAAACTTGTAATAGTATCACTTTACCATATATATATATATATATATATATTTACATGCAAATAGCTTAAATGAAAAGAATCATTTGTACATAAATTAAATTAGAAGAATCTTAATGATTTTATTCTTTTTGGAAATTCCCCTTTTTATAATGATATTTTATTAAGGGATTGGCTGGAAATATGGATCCGACCCGACCAAGTCGATTTCACTGAACTCAACAAATCACCTTCAAAATATTTAACAAAACAACCTAGAGAAAAAAGTGACGAGTAAATGTGAGAAATAAAGAAAATCTCCAAAACAAACGCAAGAAGAAAAAATGATTTAAATTCAGTGACAAACTGAACTTTATACCAAATTGATAGTTATTAACTTATTAGATAATAATTTAATATAATTGAATTTTAACCGTGAGTTTAATATAACTGAATTTTAATCATACATTTAACGTAAATGAATTTTAAATATGCATTGTGCTCATATAAATATTAGATCCAAATTCGAAGAAAAACCCAATGAAGATCATGACAGGTGGTGGAGGATTAAGCAGGGAAATGCTTAATTTTGATATACATGAGAGAAGTTATGCTCATTTTCCTTTTTATAAAAATTAAAAACTTGCTTAATTAGAACAACAGAGTAACTTAAAAATGATCAAACACAGGAAACACTAACCTGACGGAAATCCATATCACAGAAAAGGCAGAGGAAAAACACCCGCTGCTCAACAATTTTCTCATTATCAGTTACTTCAATTTTTGGAATTTCACAGACAGCAGGCGAATAAATTATGCCATATTTAACTTTTCCGAGGATGGCCATATACTCTCTGGCTGACCAGCGACATCAGGAAAAAAAGTTTTAAATAATCATCAAAAGATGCTGGGTCTCATTCCCCTTGAACAAAAAACTTTAAAGGAAACAAAAAAAACTTTAAAGGAAATAAATGATAATAACGTTTGGGATATGGGCCATATGGCTCAAAAAAAAAAAAAAAAAAAGGAAGGAAATAGTATATATCTTGAACATCAACTCAAATTCTATGTAAAAAGAAATCTTTAAAGATGATCGCTGATAGCCTTCGTGAAATCTGATGTTGTTGAAGAACCACCGAGATCAGCAGTTCGATACTTCCCCTCTGCAATTGTTTTGAGGATAGCATTCTGGATCCTATCGGCCTTGTCATGGAGTTCCAAATGGCGCAACATTGTCACGGCACTCAACAGCAAAGCAGTTGGATTTGCCAAATTCTAGGTCAAGTCAAACAACAAAATGTATTAAGTAGCTACCACATTGTGCCATACAAAATGAAGTTTTGCTTCATCACCCATAGCCATAATAAGCAGAAACAGTTCATTTTACAAGGTTCTTACTCAGCTAGACCACCCACTTCACTGCAACAAATAAGTTCTAGAAGGGGATACCATTGTTACAATCTTCTGAAAGACTGATTACTAACGCAAGTACGCAACACAACACATTCATCTCACTATTTATCTCCCAATGCTTTCAAAGGCGGTAGACAGGGCAATGCATTTTAATAGTTCAACCCGCCCAAGTGCCGCCATTGACCAGTCAAAGGGCGAGTTGACTAGTCAAACTTCCAAAATTTTATCTAATGTATAATGAATCATATCTTAAAATACCTAAGCATAGCCCATAGCCGCCTAAGAAACTATTTGAAAAACCCGCTCAAACGCCGCTTAGCGCACCCTTTAACAACATAGATTATCTCAAATACATGCCGTTATGATTTAGAAATGACACAATTCTAAATCAAGAGCACCCATCAAAATGACCTTTAACTAATGGAGCAAAGGAGGTTCCAAAGTCCATTCAGGCATTCTTGATGTCCTATTGTCCTTGAAAGATCACACCAGATCTAAGGCCATCAACATTCCTCCATAAGCTTCCCTGAGTTCTCTCTTTCCCACTCTCTCCTAGAGACCAAATTCATCCTTGAGAATTAAGAAACCCATATATACATATATACACACACACATATATACATACATATATATATATTTTTGCATCTATTTCGTAGAGCATGCTTGCTCATAATAATAATAATATTCTTTCTAGAATACTTAATGGATCAATTTTGAGGTTGCTTCGGCATGTCTAACTTCCTAATGATCAAGATCACTGAAAGAATTACAAACCAAATTATACTAGTTTTGCAGATACCCTAAATTAGACCTGGCCGCCGGTTCGGTTCCGGTTCGGAACCGAACCGAACCGGCCGTTCCACACTTAAGTGGAACCGGAACCGTAAACCGAACCGGAACCTAACCGGTCGGTTCCGGTTCGGTTTACGGTTCCCCTTCCGGTTTTTTTTTTTTTTTTTTTTTTTTTTTTAATAATAAATTTTAAAAAATAGAAAAAATTCTATAATCGTAATGTTTTTTCATACTATCACATCATTTTTATAGAATCTTTTTTTTATAAAATTCTTTTAACATATAATCTTTTTTATAGCCAACTCTTGGTTAGTGTTTTCTTTATATAAGCGATGTGAGATATTTGTTACTTGGCTATTGTGTCCCACATTGCTTATATAAAGAAGTCAATAACCAAGAGTTGGTTATAAAAAGGATATGGACATTCATGTTTTAGTATTGCAATTTTAAACCTCATTAAGTCATTATTATTAATAAAAAAAATTGAGATTTACTTGAGGAACCTTACGGTTCCAAGAAAATAAATTTTTTCGTTGGAACCGCTGGAACCGTTCGGTTCCAACCGGTTCGGTCAGGGTAAGAACCCTAACCGAACCGGTCAGGTTCCGGTTCGGTTCCGGAACCGGAACCGTCCGGTTCCAACCGGTTCGGTTCCGGTTCCGAACCGGAACCTTGGCCGGGTCTACCCTAAATGAGGCTGAGGCCATAGATAAATAGCTTTGTATGGATGATTTCACCTACTAGTCTGATAGTAAGATAAGAGGGAAGGACAGCTTATTACAGAACTTAGCAGAACCCTGTATGCATGTAGAAACTAAAATAGTACAAGATTGATATGACTAAGCAAGCTTCAAGGCTAACCTTTCCAGCAATATCGGGCGCTGAACCATGAACAGCTTCAGCAAGGGCTATTCCTCCTTCACCAATATTGCAACTGAACAAGCAGATGTATTCTGTTAGATGATGTAGGTGCACGTCATTGTGGAAGTGCAAGGATCATAGTTACCTTGGTGTTAATCCCAATCCACCAATCAACCCAGCACATAGATCACTAATAATGTCACCATAGAGGTTAGGCATCACCAATACATCAAAAAGCGCTGGATTCTTCACAAGCTGTGCATACCAGTAAATAAAGCAGAAGGTTTTAGCAATTAATTTCGTATTCGATCATCAAAAGAAGAAATGAAAATAAAAAAGTTCCACTTGCAGTTCTAACTTATGCATCAAGAGCAATGTTTTGCAATAACCAGAGACTAAGACTAATTAACGAGATGTTGTAATACCATCATGCAGCAATTGTCAATAACAACTTCCTCATATACTATCTCAGGGTACTTCTCGGCAACCTCGCGACAACACTACAAGTAAAAAATTTTACCAAATATCAAATGTGAAATGATAGATATCCAATCAAATAGTCTATAACTGATTTCAAATGGAAGACCTTTCTTTCAAAAAAAAAAAAAAAAGGTAAGACCTTAAGAAAAAGCCCATCAGTTTTCTGCATAATATTTGCTTTGTGTATTGCAGATACTCTTTCTCTTCCATGTGTCTTGGCATAGTGAAAAGCATATTCAGCAACTCTCAAACTAGCCTGGCGAGTAATGATTTTAAGACTTTCAACCACACCTCTCACCACCTATCATCGAAAACAAAAATGGTTTACATTTACATTTGTTGTATATCAGTAAGTGAAAATATGTTACTGCAGAAACAAACTCACTTGATGTTCAAGTCCACTGTACTCCCCTTCTGTGTTTTCACGGATAGTGATAAGATTCACATCATCATAGCGAGTTTTATAGCCAGGGAGGCTGTAGCAAGGCCTAACATTGGCATACAAATTAAGTTCTTTCCTCAGAGTAAGATTCAATGAACGATGACCCTTTCCAATTGGTGTTGCCATAGGCCCTTTTAAGCCTACCCTGTTCTTTCTCACGGATTCTAAACTTTCCCATGTCAGAAAACTTTGAGTTTTAGGATCTATTTCAGTCCCCACGTAATGCTCCTCCCATTCAATTGGCACTTCAGCTGCCCTAAAAACCTTCAATAGAGCAAAAATCAAAATCAATCAATAGCCTAAATACATTGTGGCCAACTAATACTATTACATCGTCAAAAATATGAATCACTAAACACTTCAAAATTGCTTTAAAACAAAGTCCGCATTCAACATCAGACAAAATGCCATAAGAAAATTAATATATAATTAAACTAATGGATATTCCCAATGAGTTGCTAAATCTACTTCACAATCACAATTATATCATGAGATTGATCTGCATATAATGGCATAGCAGACTAGTAAATAACTCACGTAATTTGATATAGCTCAATTCATTAACGAAAATAAATAAGATATATATTGAAGCGAAGACAAACGGAGAATACCTGTTTAACAGACTCGGCGATCTCGGGTCCGATCCCGTCGCCGGGAAACAGAGTGGCTGTGATCGGAGTAGTGTAAGAAGAGAAGGCTCTAGCTATAGGCAAAGGTAAGTTGGGGTTTGTGGCTGAGAGGATCTGGCTCGATCGGCTTCCAAGGACTCGTCTCAGCAGCTGCGTCGCCATTGATTGATTTTTTTTTATTTGTAATGGAAAGAAAATAAAACTTGATTTGATTGTTTTTTATTATTATTTTTTAATTTTGATTTGACTTTTCTACGTTTCTCGCTCTCGTTTAAAGTTCTGTTCTCTTCACTCCATGAGTCCGGGGCTTTTTCTGCCTCCGTACATAGCCGGGTTTAGCCTGACCTAGGCCCGTTAAAAATTAAAAAATATATATTTAAAATTAAAAAAATTAATACCTTAAAATTTAAATGTGTGTGAGATTTATTTAGATTGTGAATTTGTTGAGATAAATTTTGAGATTAGGATTTAATTGAAAAAAGGGTTGTAGCAATGATTTCTTTTAATTAAAAACATATATTTTATAGATAAAAATATTAAAAATTAAAAAAATTGGGCTTGAGCTTTTTAAGGGCATCAGATTCCCCTAAATGGCCGAGTTTGGGCTTGGACTTGGCCAAGTTCGGCTCATTTACAATCCCTACAAGCGATTTTGGTTCTATAATTAAACTCTACGATTATTTTCAAGGTTTTATTGACATTTCGTATTGTTGTTAATTAAAAAAATAAATTTCAAAACTCATTCTTAAGATCATCCAAAAAAAACACTAAAAATCATTTTATTTCTGATTAAAAAAAAACTAAACAATAATAAACTTGAAACAAAAATGACAGAAATCTCCGAAAAAGAAGACTGAGAAAAAGAAAATGAAGGAAAAAGATTTTTTTTGTAGATGAGTGATTTTGAAAATAAAAAATAAGTGATTAACAGTTAAGGGTGGTAATTTGGGTTAGGATTCGTTTATTCGTTCGATTCGATTCACTACATTTTAGAGTGAGCGGGAAGCCTCTGATGGAGTTGGTGCTTGGAGTGTCAATCTGATTTGTATATTTTATTATTTATTAATAAAATAACTACATTTTTCATTTAATATCTCATTAATGATATTGTCGTTATGTGTATTAGATTGATGTATAGATATGCTAAGAATGACATCGACCTTAGAATAGTTTTGACAGTGTGTATAAATTATTCTTAAAGTAAATATTCCTAGTCCTTGGTTTTGGAATACGGTCGAATTCCTATAACCTAGAAGACTAGAACATGTCGTATATTGGAATTGGAGTTCCAATGGTTTAACTGGATGTACCATGAGGTTTGGAAACTCGTATAGACATGTGGGTATTCGTTGAAGTAAATACTGAATGACTCACTGACGATTCCTAATACTTGGATGTACACACCACCGTCAATAGGAATCTCATCGAGTCAAGTAGCATATGTAATCCTTTGACTATAGGATTACATTGATTTTGTGTGAGATCCTCCACACTTTGATGTCATGTATGTCAGAAACTTTTCATGGTCTGGCCTCTAGATGTTCGTTGGGTGTGGACCGATACACTCAATAATCAAGTGCGAAGCAAGATAGGATTTATCGGCTCGTATGTGTACCATAAGGGGTTTAGGTATCCATGTTAGTAAAGTCACGATTCTTAAATCTTTGGCCAAAGTCGATCACCTAGGGTGGATCACATCAGTTATGAAGAATCATGGACATGTCGACATGAGATGTGCGTCTCGGAAACTTGACGGTATATTCTATGTTTCCTAAGCACAACTCGGTAGCCTACGACAGATGGATTGTTAAACATATGTGATGACCTCGACTTGTATAGTTCAGAAAGGTCGTTCGTGTTCTTCGCGAATTCGGAGGTGGCCGAATTGCGTACATATTAGCTAGGCTTATATGACGAACATGCTTGAACTTAGAGAGTCTCAATATGAAGTGTACTCATTGAGCACTTGGGTAGCCGATTAATTTTGATAAAAGATAATATTCGATATTATAATTATCAACTAAGATAATCAAGTGTTATTGGATAACATATATTATTTACTTTGACCTAATTGGATTAATTGGATTAATTCAATAATTACACAATGGCTTAATTGTAAAATCATAATTATCTCTACTATTTGAGGATATTATGGTAATTGTAGGTATGTAATAATATGTGATTTTGGCTTGATTTAATTGGATTAAATCAAAGTGGCAAACATTGAACTAATTCATTTCCTAATCATTGGCTTGATTTAATTGGATTAAATCAAAGTGGGAGACAATGAAGATTAGTCACACCTAATTATACATATTTGGACAAATTAGATTAACCCCACTTAAAAGTTGATTACAACTTTTATTAATTAAAAATTACATAAGTTTTGCTATAAATAGCAAGCTTTAGGAAGGTTTTAATTACAAGTACAAATCCAAGCATAAACAAATTCTTGAGAGATTAGCCTAAGTTAGAGAAGTGTTTAGAGAAGATTGTGAGATATCTACAATATTTCATCTAGGAGAAATCAAGATTGGATCTTGAAGTGAAGCTTGAAAGCATTGGAAATAAGATTGGATCTTGAAGTCAAGCTTGCACACCTTGGAGGTTCTCCAACAATTTCAACAAAGGAGAAGTAGATTGGATCTTACATCAAGCTTATTAGGTAATGTTTGATCTTCTCCAAAGCTATGTTCATTTGTGTATTAGATGCATGATCACATAACTTAATGTTGAAATAAGGCTAATCAATTGTGTTAGAATGCTTTAGAAGTATAAATACAATTTGCTTGTGTATTAGGTCAAAGATGTCCATGTTGGACATGAAAAATTAATAAGAGTTTGGAACTCTAAATTAAAGTTTAGAGTTATGGCTACCATTCTAGAATCATTTGACCATATTTGGGTGACCTAGAATTGTACATGAGACATTTCTTATTGAGATTCTATTTTGGGTTGTAATTTGATTCAAAGAAAGGCATATATATATTTAGAATTTATATATGTTTATTCTATAATAAGTGTTGTGGTTGGTTTTGAAATTAAAATTGTTTTGGGTGATTTTAAAGTGTTTTAAAGGTTTTTAATTTTAGAAAATAAATAAAAAAAATGGTTTAGTTGCTCTCGGCCATTTGCAGCGCCTAGAGCACATGCTGCTGGGCAGCATGCTGCTTGCGCAGCATGCCTAGACCCTGAGAATTTTATTTATGTCCGATTTTTATCCCGGGTGATTTTTCCGGATTCAGATTTATTTCTGATTTTTCCCTAAAACACTTGAAAAATAAAATATTATATTTTATTAATTTTAAAAATACACCCATGCTAGATATCCACGGGTTAGACCCACTTCCGCTGTGCGGGGCACCGATCCGACCCTAGGGGTTCCACAACTGCCCTAACAGCCTCTACCCACCGGTGTGGTGGGCGCCGTAGGCACTCTGACGCTCAAGTTAGTAGTGAAGACGAACGGTAAATAGTGGAAAAGCAAAGTCTGAGGTTACCTTGACCTCCATGGACTACCGTGAGGGTGGTGGTTCAGTGTATATAGGGTAAGAAGCTTAAGTTAGAATGCTCAAGCTTGGAATAAGGATGCTTCAGCTCATTTTACTCCTCAAGTCAGAATCTTGAGGCCCCCTAAATAAGGATGCTTAGGCTTCAATGACCCGTACTTTGAGTTTTGCACTCATTTATAGGTTTAGAGAAGTCCTTTTTTCAGTTGGCATAGGAGCTGTATTTATGGGGGTGAGACCCATAACACGTTTATATGTCATGAGTTTTGGTGATGAGATGAGTCAGCTGAATGTGCGGAGAACATGAGGTGATGTGATACTTTTTCAGTGGAAAGCAAATATGCTGCTTTGTGGGCTTTGGCTGGAATACGGGTGAGATGTAAAGGGTTTTGACCTTTGGTCAAACCTTGGTCTGGAAGTCATTTGAAGAAATTTGGGCTCTGTATGTTACTGGGCCTGGGCGAAAAGACAATTATACTCTTGTCCCAAATTTGGCCCATACAGTTTGTCTCATACTCTCTAAGTCAATGAGTCTTTGGCTTAGAGAGTATTTCGACAAGCATGTCATCTAGGATGATACTCAGCCGACCAGATATGATAATTATTTGGGAGACTGTCACGAGCTATGGGGAATGTTCCCTTCGATCGGACTAGATGAAGGTCCAAGATCTCATCTAGTCGACCCGACCTGCTGTGGGTCCGGGGGAGTCTTTTATGTCGTCTGGACCAGATGAAGGTTCATGTCTTGATTTTGACTTGACATGAGCGAAATACACATAAATGATGATCCTCAATCGAGCAGTCCTGGATGATGGTGTTGCTCGGCCCTGGGATAATCCTCAGTCGACCCGACCTGGGTATTGATGTTGCTTGGACCTGTCAAATGTCATATTTAATGAAAATAAATAAATATTAAGAATGATCCTCGGTCGACCCGACCTGGATGTTGATGTAGCTTGGACCTGGGATGATCCTCGGCCGACCAGACGAAGGCTAGGACAATCTCTAATCGACCAAACCAGCCAAGGGTCGGGGGAGTTCAATTTCATCCGGACCAGATGAAGGTATGAGTCTTGAACTCGACTCGACATGAGCCATTGGGGAATGTTCCCGTCGACTGGACCAGATGAAGGTCAGGATAATCTCCAGTCGACCAAACCAGCTAATGGTCGGGGGAGTCTTCAATTTCGTCCGGACCAGATGAAGGTCCAGGTCTTAAACTCAACTCGACATGAGCTATTGAGGAATATTCCCGTCGACTGGACCAGATGAAGGTCATGATAATCTCCAATCGACCAAACCAGCTAAGGGTGGGGGAGTCTTCAATGTCGTCTGGACCAGATTAAGGTCCATGTCTTAAACTCGACTCGACATGAGCCATTAGGGAATGTTCCCGTCGACTAGATCAGATGAAGGTTAGGATGGGTCGAGGGAGTCTTCAATGTCGTCTGAATCAGATGAAGGTCAAAGTCTTGATCTTGACGCTTCATTAGTCATTGGGGAATATTCCCGTCGACTGGACTAGATGAAGGCTGAGATAATCTCTAGTCGACCAAACCAGCTAAGGGTCGGAGGAGTCTTCAATATCGTCTGGGCCAGATGAAGGTCCAGATCTTGATCTTGACTCGACATGAGTCATTGGGGAATATTCCAGTCGACTGGACCAGATGAATGCCAAGATAATCTCCAGTCAATAAAACCAGTTAAAGGTCGAGAGAGTCGTCAATATCGTCTAGACTAGATGAAGATCCAAGTCATATGACATTACATGTGAGCTTGAAACCATGAATAATTGTTAGCAACAAGGAAAAAATAATTTTACCTGTCGTGTGGAGACTGGGTCGTCTCAACTTTTTGATAGAATATGGAAGTTGGCCAACGGTGTTGTGTCGAATGTAACTCGTTTGACTTTAACGTTGCTTGCATGAAATTATGAATATGATTACATGGTAGTGACATTTATACATGTCGGCTGGAGACCATGTCGGCCGAGTCGGAGGGTGGTGTTGGATAATTATGACCCATAGCATCACTTTTTGTAAAAGACATGATGTTTTTGTAAAAATTAATTATGTGACAAAGGAAATTGCTCTTTTATCATTTTGTAATTGGATTACTTGGATATATAAATGATAAAAGTCCATATGATTAGTACCAGATTAATAAGATATAAGACAATATTAATCCATGAAATGTTTAATCATTAAACATCCCTAGTTGTAGTATTATCGAGACTGGACAACGATAACGCGAAATAGGCTAGTATTACACTTGTGCGCGTTATAGAAGCTTAATGTCATAGTTATCATATATTTAAGTATTGGATACTTATGCAAGTGTGATATGAGGTTCTGTTAGCTGTTGGACCGGGAACAGCTTCGCTCTGGATAGACCCCTCAGAGTCTCATTGGTAGTATGACTATGTGTCTATGGGAATCCGAATCAGGGTAGGTGTATGTGGTCTTAACCTGAGACTTGCATCGCTAATACTTGTGACAATCGGTATACTTTGGCTTTGGTCGTCCGGAGCTTTAACAGGTTCTGTGTATGCCTCTTCTGGGTATACTGAGAATCATAGTGTATTGGGTGTGATGTCAAGATGGAAGTATCACTTCAGTCATATGGAGATGATGATCACGCAGGGATACAAAACTAGTACTCTTGAATGCTGCAACTATCAGGATAGTATGACTAGGTCATGATTATCCGATTACAGAGACTAGTTGCTAGTGATCCGATATATGTTTCGTACAGGGCAGACATAATTCCAGCCCCAGGCCTAACATGTGACATCCGATACTGGATCGTATTACGCAATACATTGTATACTACGTCTGATACAAATTATATATTCCATGTTGAATATTTCTGGAGAATTGGGTAGGCACGGTGCTTTGCTAAAAGCCAACCATGTCTTGTAAATCGGTAAGAACGTGGTACCGGGTACGCACGTGTTCGGATAGTCCGATAACCGTATTTACTACCAACATATCCAGGGATCTCTTGGGTCGCTTCCCAAAGATTCACCAATGATATTTGACTCGAACAGAATTAATATGGGATTAATTATGAGAGAGAAAATTAATCTGGGATTAATTGCGGCAAGAATTAATCTGGGATTAATTCGTCTAGAAGAGAGAACACGATTAATTTGGAATTAATCAGTAAAATAAATTTAATAGTTAAATTGGATTTTTCTATTTAATTTATTTATTTGGGCTAAAATAATATATCGGATATATTAATTGAAATTGGATTTCAATACGGAATTAAAATTGGATTTTAATTCAAGCAAACAAATTAATTTGGAATTAATTCGGAAGCGACTTTCGTAATAATTTTGCGAGGCCTAATTATTTAATTAAATTGGATTTAATTATTTAGCGACGGAAAATTCGTTTAGTCGGATTAAACGAACCGGGGCCCAAAGTGTGTTGTGTTAGCCAACTTGAATTTGGAATTTAATTGGGTGTGACCCATAACTTACATCAAATGTCATTCATTGATGGAAATGATTGGCTTACTTAAATGTGGCATTTAACAACACACAAACTAAGTCTTAGAAACTAATGTTTTGGAAACAAGTTTTGTAAAAACAAAACACTATTCATCTTCTATCTTTCTCATGAAAACCGTGAGCCTTCTCTTTTTTTGGAATTTTTGTTGCAAAAATTTCAAGCAAGCTAGCACTTTGGGAGTCATTTTAAGGTGATAGGGAAACTCACCCAAGAGTTTAGAACTCATCTTCAAGCTTGGAGTTTCTACATCCATGGAGAATTTTTGAAATTTCATCAACCAACCAATGTAAGTATTCCGCAACTTTACTTGGTAAATTCACACACAAATCTTGTTTAGAGACCTTGGGCATGTCTATGACACTAACAAGTGGTCCTCTGATGTCATATCAAACAGTGGTCCGACCATATCGTTTGGACTATATGCGAGTCTTCACTCCACTATACCTAATGAAGGTATATAAGAGTCTGTAGGAGTGAATCAGGGTTTACCTCTATGCCTATGATGTTCGACGACCATGACATTGTTGGGCTCGCAGCCCGTAGAGAGTACGGATTAGCCCGCAAGGGGATTAAACCGAAGAATAAAAGAGTCGCCACCCAGTGTGAACTGGGAAAGATTTAAGGCCGCACTCACTCCTCGCAAGGGAAGATCTCAAACCGTTGGGTTCGAAATGGACGGGTTCACACAATGGTATAGCCAAGTCTTAATGCAATTCATACATAAAAGCGAATAAAAATGTAATAACATACCCAACCAAAATAATAATCACAATAAAGTAGTTCCAAAAGCACATTAAATTAAGAAATACGAGATGCGATAGCAATCAAAAGTAGGAAAAGCGTCAATAAATAAATAGCAAACAAAAGGGGGGTTAATCACGAATATATGAGTATTTCCCGAGTGGTACGTGGAGTTGTATCCCAAGTACAAACTACACTACCGTCTATTCAGATTCGACTACGAAATTTACGTCTGAGTTTCCATCTGATATACCACAAGGGATAATGACACATATAATCATCAATGCAACATGAACGAACATAAAAAATAGGCACGAGATAATATGACAATGCATATACGTATAATCATCAACATGACCAAACATGAGCAAAATAAAGGTGAAATAATAAAATAACAATAAAAATGAATAAACAGATAAAAAATATAAATAACGAAATGCCAAAGAAAGAAAAAAAATTTGGCCGTCTTTGGTGTAGGACTTCACACACCCGGCTGGACGTATCTTACTTCCAGCCAGACATGCAGCGTCCAGAACTATAAAAATAAATATGATAAGGGTGCCCCCAGGTCTTACATTTTAAGTTGTTTTCTCGGAAGTGCGTTAAGTCATCGCCGGAAGGATCGCTGGTTCGCTAGTTCACTGTTTCTGGTTGCTATTTTGCTGTTTTATGGTTGCTGTTTTGCTATTTCTGGTTGTTGTTTTACTGTTTTTGGGTTGCTATTTTACTATTTTCTGATTGCTGTTTCTGTTTGTTTTTTGATGCTGTTTCTGGTTGTTTTGGTTTTCTGTTTCGGTGGTTCTGGTTTACTATTTCGGTGGTTCTGGTTTGCTATTATTGGTTGTCTTTTTAGTGGTTCTGGTTTGCTGTTTCTGGTTTTTTTTGTGTGGTTCTTTGGTGTTGTTTTTTCGGTGATTTGGTGTTGTTTCTTCAGTGATTCAGTGTTGTTTCTTCGGTGATTTGGCTGGTGGTTTTTGTCTCAATTTTTTGGTTGTTTTTTTGCCTGATGTTTCGGTTATTTTTGGGTGATTTTTCTGGTGATTGTTCCTATATTTTTTGGATATGTTCTAGGGTTTTTCCCGATGATAAGAAGAAGAAAGGGGCCTCTAGGGTTGCCACCAAAGAAGAAAAAGAGAGTTCCTTAGGGTTTCAAGTTGCCGTCCAAGAGCAGAAGAAAAAAGTCCCTATTTTGTGTCAAGATTTGGTCTATTTTATAATGATTTGAAGGGATCTCCAAATAGGGAAATAAATCATGTTTATTTGGGAAAAATATTATCAAATTATTTTGGGAATAAAATCTCATAAATTTGGTGATGAGGATATCTAAAATCTTGTCAAATTGGTAAGGATGAGATCCCAAAATCTCATTGAATTGGAAAGTGATTTGATGAGAGAATTTGCATGGATTGCATGGGTGTGTATGAGGTTTTGGGCTGATGGGCCGAAGGTGCAAGGGCATAATGGACCAATTGCATGGGCTGCATGGTGGGTTTGAGGCTAAGGTTTGAAGCAGAAACTGACTGAGCGAATTCGAGGCTGGCTAGTAAGTTCGAATCCAATGAGGTGCTAATTTTGGAGGTTTTCCTTCCTTTCGGCATTCTTTTTCGCAACTTCCGTAACTTTTCAGGTAGTGCCTCCATATGAGGCTCATCATCGGGCTCATGCAAAAATGCAATGTCTACAGAGTTTTCACTACACTTGACCTGACGGAGGTTGAGAGACTTCGTTCGACTGAACCTGATGGAGGTCCAAGAGACTTCGGTCGACTGGACCTGATGGAGGTCCTTAAGGTTCTTCACTCTACTCGACCTGATGAAGGTTAGTTGAGTCGGTCGACTGGACCTGATGGAGGTCATCGGGGTTCTTCACTCTACTCGATCTGATGAAGATTAGGTGACTCGGTCGACTGGACCTGATGGAGGTCCAAGAGACTTTGGTCGTCTAGACTTGATGGAGGTCATCGGGGTTATTTACTCTATTTGACCTGATGGAGGTCATGAGGAATCAGTGGACCTGATGGAGATCTTCTGGATTCTTCACTCTACCCGATCTGATGAAGGTTAGGTGACTCGGTCAACTGGACCTATGGAGGTCATCGAGGTTCTTCACTCTACTCGACCTGATGAAGGTCAGGAGGCTTCGGTGGACCTGATGGAGATCCTCTGGATTCTTCACTCTACCCGACCTGATGAAGGTTAAGTGACTCGATCGACTAGACTTGATGGAGGTATAAGAGACTTTGGTCAACTGGACCTGATGGAGGTTCTCTGGATTCTTCACTCTATCTGACCTGATGGAGGTAAAGAGGCTTCGGTCGACTAGACCCGATGAAGGTCTATGATGGTCTTTAGTCGAATGGACCTGATGAAGGTCCACGAGAGTCTTTACTCCACTAGACGCGATGAAAGTCCATAAAACTTCGGTCGATTGGACCTAATGAAGGTCCAAGAGCGTTTTCGGTCGACTGGACCTGATGAAGGTCTATGATGGTCTTCGGTCGACTGGACCTGATGAAGGTCCATGAGGATCTTTACTCCACTAGACCTGATGAAGTTACATAAGACTTCGGTCGTCTGGACTTGATGATGGTTCATAAGAGTCTTATTTCTACTGAATCTGATGAATGTCTATGAGGCTTCATTTGACTTAACCTTATAAAGATCCATGAGAGACTTCAATCCACTAGACCTGATGACGGTCCATGAGAGACTTCACTCCACTAGACATGATCAAGGATTTCCTATGTAGTATGTAGTTGATGGCAATCCATACATGTCATGTGGAGAATATATGATAATCATTCCATATCGACTGAAGAAGATGACAATCCTTTTGTGTCGTTTGGAGAAGATGATAATCTTTTCATGTCGTCTGGAGGAGATGAAAATTCATTCATGTTATTTGGAGAAGATGATTATCCTCTCATATCGTCTGGAAAAGATGACAATCATTCCATGCAGTCTGGAGTAGATGACATTCCATCAATATCGTCTGGAAGAAATGACAATCCTTCCATGCAGTTTGGAGTAGATGACATTCCATCAATGTCGTCTAAGGAAGATGACAATCATTTCATGTAGTTTGGAGTTGATGACAATCCTTCCACGTAATCTGGGTCCGTGGATCCATCATATAGCCTCATGTCTGGTGGGATAAACTTTCATGGTAGTTCGATGGAAGTGATGGACCCCAAAAAAGAAGTATCTAAAATCGTGTCGGCTCGGTTTTTTCTCACTGATAGTCTAACACTAAGTCGGTTGGAGAGATGTGTTGGCTTCTTTGGTGATTTAGTGGACGGTTGCCTGATGGCGAATTGTTGAATGCTTCCAAGAGATTGGATTGAATGGCAAGATTGTTAGGGTGATCCATAGCCTCGCGCCTTCGAGAGGTTGAAGAAATCTGCTCCAATTGCTTCTAGAGATTAGTATTGGAGCTTCGCATGGCTAGATTTTCCTCTTCCAATGATCATAACCGTTCTTGTAGAGCGGTTAATTGTACGACCACGGGGTCTGGCGTTTGCTTGTTTCTTGAAGCCATGAGTAGGTGTGTTTAAAAGATCGTAGACTGGGAGATCTTCGTTTACTATAAATCGCTACGGCCCCACGGTATGTGCCAAATTATGGACGCTGAATTTCACATGAGGTCCACAATCAAGAATTTATAGTTTGGGGCACTAGCGATCCTGTAAAACAAAGGTAGAGTGAACGGGAAGTCTCTACCCACAGGTGTGGTAGGCATCGTAGACGCTCCGACGCTCAAGTCAGTAGTGAAGACGAGTGATAAATAATGGAAGAGCAAGGTCTGAGGTTACCTTAACACCTCCATGAACTGCCGTGAGGGTGGTGGTCCAGTGTATAGAGGGTAAGAAGCTTAAGTCAGAATGCTCAAACTTGGAATAAGGATGCTTCGGCTCCTTTTGCTCCTCAAGTCAGAATCTTGAGGGCCCCCCATAAGGATACTTAGGCTTCAATGACCCGTACTCTGAGTTTTGCACTCATTTATAGGTTTAGAGAAGTCACTTTTTCAGTTGGCATATGAGCTGTATTTATGAGGGTGTGACCCATAACACATTTATATGTCATGACTTTCGGTGATGAGATGAGTCAGCTGAATATGCGGAGAACATGAAGTGATGTGATACTTTTTCGGTGGAAAGCAAATGGGCTGCTTTGTGGCATTTAGTGTTAGGGTTGGTGCTAAGAGTTCCAATCCGGATCGTATTTATGTCCGATTCATAAATACGAGCAATTCTATTTTCCATAATATTACTATTTTAAATGGTACACCATTGTCTTTTATACACTTATTTGATCTAATTACGATTAGATATCTGATTATTATTAGATCGAAACTAAATCTGGTTTAGTGATACGTGTATATTAGACAAAGATCCTAGGATTTACAATGTAGTGCGCAGTTACAACGTATTTTTTAATTGACATTGGGAAACGCACTATAAGATGTATATCCTTAAATAAAGTTCCTAGTCAAGATTTACTAACACGGGTCGGTTAGTAAAATCCGATGAGACCAGTACATGTCGTATATCGTGACTTAGTCCGATGGTTTATCCCAATGAACCACGAGTCTCGGGAGACTCGTATAGAAATGTAGGTGTTTATTTGATAAGACACTGAACGACTCACTGAAGATTTCCTAATAGATGGTACACCAACGTCAATAAGAATCTTCTCGAGTTGAGCGAGCATAGTGGTCCTTCGACTTGAGATACCACAGTGGGATATATGAGTTATCCTCCACACTTTGATGAAAGCACCGATCTATTTAGATCAGACCTCCGCCTGTTCGTTGGGTGTGGACCGATGCTCATGACATCCAGTGTGTATCAAGATATGATCTGTCAGTTCTGTGTACAGGGCATAGGCATTTGCACGTGTTTACGATCTAGTAAATCCATGGCCGTGATATAAATTCAGAAATCAGTTCCGAGTGTTATTTAGATATCGTAAATTGAAAGTCGACTATATTAAACCGAACATGTTTGACGTTTTTATCTATACCCCAGGTATAATATGGATAGCCTGTGGCGGATGGATTATACGTATGCAATGACCTCGACTTGTATAGTTTAGCGAGATTATCTATGGTCGTCATAATCCATGAGTGGGTGGATTATGGACACGAAATTGGATTTCGTGACGAATAAACCTAAAATTAGAGAGTCCCACAATATGAAGTGTACTCGTTGAGCACTTGGGCAACTCGATATGAATAATACGGATTATTCATAATACTTCATCGGATTAAGTGAGTTAATTCGGATCGTTTAATCGGTTAAACGATAACACATGCGTTAAAGGATTTTGTCCGATAATAATTATTGTGTATTTGTATTTGATACATAATACGATTAGATACACATTAATTATTCGTCAAATGAGATTTTGACACATGCAATAAATATATGTATTTGTTATTTATTGTAAATAAAATACATATATAATAATAATTACATTAATTAATTATTTGGATATTTAATTGTTAAATATTTGAATTATTAATTAATAAACTTTTTCCATAAATGTTATGGAATTTGTCCAATTATTATTGGTCAACATGACATGTTTTAATTACACTTTATTTGTCCAAATTTGATTTGTTATTATAAAGTGTAAATTGATTTAATTGGATTGAATTTATTATTTGGACAAAAATGCCCTTATTGAGTCGGTCATGGAGGAAATAAATTAAAAATATTTATCTTCTTCTTCTATTGTTATCCATGGCCGAAAATGAGCAAAAAGAAAAGCCCTAGGAATAGTTTGATCAAATCCATGAAAAAACAAAGGAAAATTCAAGAAAAAGTTTGGGATTTCAAGGGATTAAAGGTAATCTACTTAACCATAAGCTTGAAATTTAGTTTCATGTTTTCTTGAATTCTTAGAATGGTTTTAGGGTTCCTTAGTTTCTTGAATTTTGGGGCTTTTGATGTTGGTTGATGGATTTGGAAGCTTAAAGCAGGTGTGAAGTAGTTTGGGTTAATATTATTGTAATATTAGTCCAATTTGATCATTTGATGATGAGTTACTATTCTAGAGTGTTATGACCACTCTTGTGACACCTATAATTGTTCTTAGGTTGTTCATATGTGGTGACTTGATTTGATGTTGAGATTAATTTGATTAATGTTGAAAATTTGGATTTAAAGCATGAAAAATGGTAATTTTCGGTTCTGGATCAGATCTGTACAAATTGGATATTTTGTGATGAATTTGATGTCATATAAATGTATTGGATGTGTTTTGGGAGTTGGAACAATTACCGGAAAGTGTTTCGGAGTTGAAATAAGCGAAAACGGCGAAAATCGACGTTACTAGGTGATTTTTGAGCCAACCGGATGACGGCTGTCCAAACATTGAATTTGTCACTGTTCGGGCAGCCCACGAACTGCCCTAACACTATTGGGGCTGATCTGGGTAGTCCCCAAAAGTTTTGGGTGGTCGGTTCGGTCAAAAACGCGTTTTGCGTCATTTTACGGAAAAACGTTTTTTCGTAAAAGTTTCGCGAAGTTTCTATTGAATTTATGTCGCTATTTGATATCGAATAAATATGTTTATGTGAAATATGAATAAATTATTCATATTAGATATTGAATAATTTATTTGGTAATTTGAAAAATTTTAAATTACGATGTCGCCTAAACCGCGCTTCTACCGCGCCCATCGCCCGAAACCCCAACATTTAGCTGGAATACAGACGAGATGCAAAGGGTTTGGGCCTTTGGTCAAACCTTGGTTGGAAGTCATTTGAAGAAATCCGGCCTGTACATGTATATATTTATGAAAAATTAATGTAAATAAATTATGGTAAATCATGTTATTAAATAATATCATGACTAAACGAATATTCGTATTCGATTCGTTTAATAAACGAATCGAATATGAATCATGATATTAGGATTCGTTTAATAAACGAATCGAATACGAATCCATCACATTTTGATTCGATTCGTTTAGAATTCGATATAAATTCGATTCGTTAATTCATTTTACCACCCCTATTAATATTTGTTTAATTGACTGAAAATTCCAACGGCCCACTAAATCATTAATTTTTTTTACAAAACTAAATTGATCCGGTACCAATCGGTGAGATATCGCCGATTAAAACATTAACCCATTTTTATTTATTGTTAAAAATACATAAAATTTGATGAGTAATTTAATCAACGCAAACCTCATTTTCTGTAACAGTAAATGAGCGTTGGATTAATGTTTTCAATGGGTTTTTGGTAAATTAAATATAGTGAAGATATCTGAGAATAAAAAAGGGTTAGATTATTTAAGCTTAACACAAATTTAAGTCATTTACTTTAATGATAGATGAATTAACATCATTAAATACTACTGTAAATTTTAATATCTATTATTGAATTGGATCAATGACATAAAATTTGTATAAAAAAACTAAGTTCAAATAGTCCTATCAAAAGAAAATTATCCTAAAAAAATGCAACCCAATTTATTAAGTATTTTATAACGATAATGAGATGTAATTAAATTGATAATATATTTTAATTAAATATCTCCCCAAATATAAAGTGTTTTAAGAAAAAAATTACATATTATTGATTTACATATCATAATCTTTAAAAATAAGTATTATTATCGATATATTTCGGCGAAAAAATATTTAAAATGACCCTTACACTTTTAAGAGATTTGTGGTTACAGATCATTCATTTTCAAACATTCATATCTCATTCATCTAGATTGGAAATCATAATCTGTAAAATTGTATATATAGTTAATATTCATATTTACAACTTTCATCTCTCACATTCAGAATTTTGCAAAGTTAAACTCAACCCCAAAATTACTTTCTCGCAAATAATATACAACCTGAAAAATATAATTGGACTCATAAAAAATGGGAATATCCTTACAAAAAATATTTCTTAAAAAATGTAACTAAACTCATTAAAAATATGACTGGTAAGAAAGTGACTGTCTTTATAGAAATTGTGAATGTCCTTAAAACAAATATAATTGATCTCACATTAACCTCAGTTACAGTCACATTGGCCTCATTTACAGTCACATTGGCCTCATTTACAGTCACATTAACTTCAATTACAGTCATATTATACTTAAGTAATGTTTTTTTTTTTTTGGATAACCGGGGTGTCCGGACCATCTTACGCCCACCTCGACTAATCCCCGAGACCTGTGCCCTGTGCCCTCAGAAGTTTCCCAACACAGATCATGGTAAGTCGCTGGCTTTTCACACCAGGGGGCATGGCCCCAAGGAAATGCATCTAGTGAGATTCGAACCTTGAACCTGAGAGGGAGCAAACCACTCAAGCCTAAAGCTTTTACCACTGAGGCAACCCCCTTGGGGTTACTTAAGTCATGTTTTAACCAAGTCATATAGAACTTAGTCACAATGACAATCACATTAACCTCAATCACAATCATATTGACCTCAGTTACAACTAAGGGTGGCAACGGGCCGAGCCGGGCCCGGGCTTTGACAAGCCCGGCCAACAAAAAAAAAAGCCCGGGCCCGTGAGTCTTCCGGGCCTGGGCTTTTTTTGGGCCCGAAATTTTGAAAAAAAAATTAAAAAAATATAAATATAAAATACATTTACACTATATACAAAGACAATTTATAAATAAATCACAAGTTTCATTGATAAATTAACAATTTAAATGCTAAAAACAAATAAAAATGATACAAACATATTAAAATATATATATATATATTTATGTTTTTTTATTTTTTATTTTTTATTTTTTATTTTGGCCCGGGCCGGGCCTGGCTCGGGCAAAAATTGGAAAGCCCGGCCTGGGCCGGGCCGGGCATCGGGCTTTTCTGCCACCCCTAGTTACAATCACATTTCTTTTAAGTTGCATTAAGTTCAGTCACAGTCTCAATTTATATTTTTTTTTTTGAAAAAAAAAAATATAAGAGGTAGAAAAAAGCTAAATATAATTTTTATCCCCTTACCTATCTCAAGATTCAAACTTAGGTGATAAGATAAATAGAGATACTTGAAAAACACTCGACTACATTCTTAATGGACCACATTCTCATTCTACCTACCTAAAAATGTATTTGGACTCTTCAACCCTTACCTTAAAAAAAATATTGTTCACTTAACTGTTTCATGTGCACAATGAAAAATGTCTGGTTATAAATAAATAAAATAATAGTGGAATGAGTGGTAAAATAGGGAAAAAATGTAGTTAAAGTCAATTTTGGACTAATTATGAAGAGTTTTAAGAAATTAAGATTATTTATATAACTAATTAGGAGTTTTTCTTAAATTAAAACAAGTCATGGTGGAATGTACTTTTTAATAATTCTCTATTTATATTAAACTTTTCAAGCACTGATAACTAAAAGTTTTTCATCACAAAAGTAATTAGTTGAGTACCCACCACGTTGATGTGGTTGTAGGATATACATATTAAAAGTAAGAACAAAATAAAGAGGAGAGAAAATGTCATTTGTTTTCTTCCAAAATGAAAAGTATCTACCTATATTTATAGTGATAATGAATTTAACTCAAATCAATAATTGTATTAGCAAATTCATTCATCTAAAAATGACAAATATATTCATTAAATCAAGTTCATTTACCTATAAATATATTCATTAAATCAAATTCATTCACATCTTATAAATAAAAAATATATTCATTAGATCAAGTTTATTCACTTGTTAAATACACTAAATATTTTAAAGTTTCAAGTAGTAGTACCAATGCAGTGTCAAGTGATAGTACCACATAAAAGAGGTGACAAAAATATATATATGTATGATTGAAATCAATATATAATTATTGGACAAACTTAACCTTAGGGAGAAATGAGTGTTAGAGATGGCAATATGATCTTTTATTTTGAATACCCAATACTATCCAACAAAAAAATGATATAATATCTAAAATTTAAAGTAGAGTTGGTAGGTACTTAGGTTTTGGTTTGAAAATTAGGTAACCGAAATTAATTTCAATATTTTTGGTTTTTAGTATTAATAAAAGAATTTTTTTTAGATATTAAATAAATAAATTAATTTGTAATTTTTTTTGTATATTGGCTCTTTGATATTTGATATTTTTTTTTTAAATTTCGCTATTTTAATCAGTATCAAATATCCGAATATTAGATCAGTTTCAGATACGAATGTCGACTATGAATTTTTCGGATTATTGATAAATATCGTATATTAAATATCGATGTCAGATAGGTTCCATTATACAAAATTAGTTGGATTTCCGACCATTGCCATCCCTAGTGAGTGTAGGAGTAATGTATTATTATTATTATTATTATTATTAATATTATTATTGTTGTTGTTGTTATTATTATTATTATTATTATTATTTATTATTATTATTATTATTATTATTATTATTATTATTATTATTATATTATTATTATTTTATAAATTAGTGGCATGCTCTCTTTATATAGTTAACTAATAACAAAGAAGTATAAACACCACTGATCACTGAGGCTAATCAATCCCACACAGCTTTACTTAATTTTAAAATTTAATTAAAATTAAAAGGGAGTGACTCTTAATTACTCTTTAGATTCTTATAAAGATAGGTTGATAATTTTCTCCGTCTCGACTTAAAAGAATTTCGTCCCAAAAGAGATAAGATTTATGATATATTTTTATATCTCGATTTGTAAACGAGAATGGACAAAAACAATCCTGAAATTTCAAGCAGGACGTGATGAGACAACAAACATGACAAAATTTTAGTGAGATGAGATAAGATTTAGGGGACATGACAAGATAATTTTTTATCATGAAAAATATAACGGGACATGTATCTCGGTTGTATAAACGGGATGCGATCGAGATTGATAAATCTCAGTGTAGATATGATCCCGGTCCATAATTTTATTAATTTTATACAAATATAATTGAAAAATATAAAAAAAAATCTGGATTTCTATATTTACTTCAGGTATACCCAGATCCTGGTCCATGCGGGTTTGGATTTCCGAGATCTGAGTCCATAATTTTATAATAATATAATTGAAAAGGATAAAAAAATCCGAGTTTCTGGATTCAAGCTTTTCCGGATCCATATCCACGTGAGTCCAAAATTTCGGGACCTGGGGTCCAAAATTTTATTAATTTTATATAAATATTAAAAAATAAAAAATTGGGATTTTTAGGTCCGATCTGAGCATACCCAGATTCGGATCCATGCATGTTCGAAATTTCGGGACCTAAGTTCATAATTTTATATAAATATAATTAAAAAAATTAAAAAATCTGGATTTCTGAATCCAGATATTCCCAGATCCATAGCAACGTGGGTTCAAGATTTTGGGTTATGGGTTTAAAATTTTATTAGTTTTATACAAATATAATTAAAAAAAGATAAAAAAAAAAATCAGAATTTCTGGATCCGATCCAGATATACCCAGATCCGGATCACAGGGGTCCGAAATTCCAGTACTCGAGTCCATGATTTTATACAAATATAGTTGAATAGGTGAAAATTTTGGATTCTCGAATCCATATCCATGCAAATTCGGAATTACGAGACCTAAATTCATTATTTTATACAAATATAATTGGAAAAAAGATTAAAAAATCCATATTTTCGGATCCCATCCGGATATTCCTAGATCCAGACTGATTATACCTACATGAGTAATTTCTTCTTGCTCCAAGTATTTTGACTATCTTTAAGTTTAACATATAAAAAAGGCAAAAATGCAAAAGTGACCCTCTAACTTTCATGTTTTTTCATTTAAGTCCGTTAACTTTCAGTTTTGTCAATTCAGTCCTTTAACTTTCAATTTTTGTCAATTTAAGGCTCCGTTATAAATTCATCACTGTTGCCGTTACAAATAACGGCAACATCAAAGTAAACGTACTTTGCATGTTATTTAATTAATACACTCAATTAGAAAATATAGGCAGACAGAAGAAACTATAGTGAAGTAAACGTATTCTGCTTGCATATTCGAGTTATTTTTTGTCAAAAACACATATCTCAAGTTCAATATGACTTTTTGTCAAAAAATTATAAAAATTATAACTAGTGCTAGTAACGAAGATATGTGTTTTTATAAGAGATTAAGATAATCAAATGTTTTACCTACTATATTTATACTCGAATCGAATGATTCGATTGTGTTATTCTCCATCGAATCAAAAGATGGAGAAAATCTACCATACAACGCGGTATCACATTTGATGTCATTTACTAAAATCTACCTCCGTTGTATGATAGATTTTCTCCATCTTTTGAGTGGCATGATGACATTCTCGAATGATGTGGCATTACATTTGATGACAACCAATACTTTTGATTCTGTGCAATCGCATGTATTATCAGTGGCGGAGCCATGAATTCAATACAGGAGGGGCTAAGTTAAAAAGTTCAACAAAAAAACAAGTATCAAAATTTTGAACTTCATTAATATATTTTCATTCAATACATTTATAATTGTTCTTGACGAGTTTTCATATGTTGAAAACGTTGAATGATTACCTCATTATCAATACTACAAAAAAATATCATTTTCTAGGTATACAACTAAACTATCATTCAATCATTGATCTCTCATCCGATTTCTCAATCGATTTTTCACAAAATGCATAGTTGAAAATTCCAATATGCTGCTCGATATTCATTTTGAGTTTTGTCTGAATGTCTTGACTCTTGAGAAAGCTATTTTAATATGCTGCTTCTGATTCATCAACGCTTCACAGTTATGTCTAGTTTTGTTGTTAGCACTATTCATATTTCTCTTATGTTCAATAAATTTTTCTTTATTCTTCCAATTCTTAAATCATTTACCAACAAATATATCACCACCACTTTGTTTACCATTCTCTTCTTTAAAAAGATAACAAAAAAGACAAAATATAGCATCTTTTTTCCACCCTATATTCCAACCATGATCCAAAATTTTCAAATCAAGTTAAGACAAACTGCTGTTTTTGATTTTCAAAATTTGATAATTTAAAGTTGTGGTTTTTAGGTTGAACTGTGACTTTTTCTTTGGAGAATAATTTCAAAATTTGATAATTTCAAAATTTAATAATTTAATTTTCTTTGGAGAAGGTTGTACTGTTGATTTTCTTTTAAAATATTACTCCATTACTATATCAAATAAACAAAATAATAATTTAGTTTCTTGTAAAAAAATTTATTGAAAAAACCTAAAGAAATCAACAAATCATTATTAGGTTTCAAAATTAATATCATATTGTTCAATTTTTTCAAAAACAAAAAACAAATTTGACTATGTTAAATTAATAAAAAAAAAAAAAAATTTGACTATGTTAAATTACAACAAATATACTTGGCTGCAAAAAGGGTAACTGTAAGTTTAGCATCCTCACCATCAAGCTAAATTAATAAAAGATTCACTATGTTAAATTAATAACAAATTAACTACGTCAAAGTAATCTGTAACTGTTGTTGACGGTGGATTTTGGTCTCAGGGCAATATGGGAAATATCACTCCCGAGGAAATCCTCCTTCAATAGTGAATTTGTTTGGTTATGGGGGACCAAAGGCAAATTTAGCTGAAAACAGATAAATACACCAATCAACAAGGGGATTTAACGTGGTTCGGTGGATTTGGATTCGACCTACGTCCACGGACACAAACAGGATGATATTTTTATTACTCAACACGCTTTCCAGAGCTCTTTTCTTTTTTACAAGTCAGAGCTTGATGATTCTGATCCCATTACACATATTCTGCTTCTATTTATAATAGTACAGAAATCAGATTCCTATTCGTATAAGAATTCTGGTCGAATAAGTGTTCTCCTATTGTAAGGATTCCTAGTCTAATATTGCTTTCACTTTTCTTATTCCTTTTTGGATTCTGACTCATTACTTCCTTGTGAAAGTAGGATAACTTGTTTATCTTATCCGCAAGAATAGGGTGTCATCTTCTTGAGCATATCTCGCCATATGGTCGGTCTTCATGAGGTCGGTCATGGTAGTTCTTTGTACTGAGAATGCTGCTGTCGACCTGATAGTGCCCGGTTTATCTGAACAAAAGTGGTCGGTCACCTATCATCCAGTGCTCGGCCTCTTACTGTTTGGCTCTTAGTGGTCGGGTCGGCATTAATGATTTTGACTGAGAAGTGAATTACATTTTTTACCCTTGTCGTGCTGTTTAAATAACATAGTGCCTGAAAACACCATCAACATCTGTCCCCTAGTTCTCGGTTCCAACGAGTATGCAAGTTGGTGCCGGGAACTATATAAAGATGGTGTGCCGATTTATTCTGGTGGAGGTCGACCCGGTTCTATAGTGTTCCGTCGCCCCTTTTCAAGCGCCTTTTCTTGAGACGCGCAACAGTCATGTCTGTTTAAATGCCCATCAAATCATCTTTAGGGTTTTTCTAGTTTCGACACTTGTCGAACATCAGTCGGGTTCCTGCCAAAAAGGAAACGAATCGACCGTGTAGAGGCGTCACAGTGTGCTGATCTCAAAGTCTGTTTAATTTTGGTAGACCTCATTTGCGGTTTGACACTTGGCGTTCATATGGGTTTCTTTATTTCGATCCAACGGCCACGAGCGTTCTGATTATGACTATAAGAAGACGAGGCTTCCATTGTGCACCTTTTTGGCAAATTTCTTTCCTACCTGTAAACTTTTCTCTGCTCCAACTGCGACGTTCAACTCAGTGCTTTTGGAGTTTCTCTCAACCGCGAGTTCTCTTCTCTCTCTCCACTGTGACCTGTGAACATAAGGTCGGGCAAACCGCACTGTACAACCTTTAACCTTTCCGAGAAGAACAAGTAAGTCTTTTGAACGACCTCTTCGCAGTTGTGTGTTGTGAATCTGTTGTTTATTTTTGAATGTTGCTAGGGAAAGATTTATAGCTTGTTGGTTTTTGCTTAGGGCACTTAGAACCCACCTGCCTAGTTGAGACGACGGCTCTGAGTAGTTTTTTAGTTATAGACTGATTCCCCATTCTTTTCCATTTCTTCGAATGTCAGGAATGTCTGACAACAAATCTTCCTCTTTAATACCTGCTGGACCCTCGAATCCCCCTGCTGAGGAGCTTTCCTCGGGTTCGGGGGCACCCAGTGTGGAAGACCTTGATACTACCCTACCCTTCCGAAGTTGAGCAAGATACTTATCACCAGAGGGTCCCCCGGAGGGATCCAGAGCCCGGTGATCTTGTAGCGCGGCTCTGGATATGAATCGCCTTCCAAGATAACTGAGGATGACCTCGCACTGCTTCGACAACGCTACGATATTCCGATAGATATCGCTCTTGAAGTCCCCGGACCGATGGATCGTGCTAGTCAACCTGATGAAGGTTCGGTGGCCCTTCTTTCCAGCTCTTTGAGTGCGGGATCCGTTTGCCAGTTCAACCCTACTTTGCCTGGATTCTGGCCGAGATGGAGATCGCCCCATGTCAACTAAGTCTAAACAGTTGGAGGATTTTGGCCGGGGCTGTATGTAGCTTGGCATCGGGCGGGGCTCGGCGAACCTTCTTTTGAAGAGGTGAAGAGGTTGTATCGGTTGAAGGCCAACCCGAAGACTCACCATGGTTGGTACTATCTTTTCAGCTTACGACAGCTCGTCAAACGTCGTCCAAAGGCTCCCTGACTCTAATAAGAATTTTAAGGATCTTTGGTTCTGGGTCACTGGAGATTGGGGACGGACCCTGAGGTCGGATGAATGGAGATCTTGGTCCCGGACATCTTTAGGGCGGGAGGTTAGGATACTAACTTTTAGCTCTTCTTCCCTTAGTTTTTTTTTTTTCGTCTGGATTCTTACCCCTTTTCTTCTATTCCTTCTATCCTGTTGGAGAGATGCTCCCAAGGTCTCCATCAGGTCCGCGCGGGAGCGTGTATTCTGGGCTCGGCGGTACGCTGCCCATTGGAGGGATTTGGTAAATGATGCGGCATTCTTTGAATCAGGACTTATACGGGCCGCCCCTCCCAAGGTCTCGGGTCGGATAGGTAGATGTTGTTGATCTGTTAGCCAGTTCCCTCGTTTATTTATAATGTTTGATGTTTCTTTCTTTCGTTTTCTTTTGTATGCTAGATCCTGAACCTTTCCTTTTGCCTTTGCTCTTGCAGGTATGTCGAAGAGACCGAAGTACCTTGATCGGTTGCGGCGTTTCGAAGTTTCGAAGAAAACTAGCCATGGGTGGTGGGCTGGTGCTTCTCGGAAACGGCCTGATACTTCTGAGTTCGGGAAGGTGGTTGAAGAGATGGGGGGTCCGGGCTCTCAAGGCCGTTCTTCATCTTCGGGGGTGCTTCCAATGGGTGTTACCCGTCCTGGTAGTAGTCCTCCGAGGTCTTCTAGGAGAAAGAAGCGCCGTTTTGGAGCTGTGGATCCTCACTCGGCGGGGGAATTGGAGGAGGAGAAGACGCCGAGCAGAGAAACTTCAGTTCGGCCGGAGGGTCCTTATAAGAAATGAAGGGTGCTGTGGTTCTCGGGGTTGATGACCTTGGGAAGAATATCAGGGAGGCTACCTCCCATTTGGTACCAGCCTTCAACGAGTTGGCCGGGGCTGTACCTCCTGAGAAGATTCCGAGGTTCGAGGACCTTTCACCCGAGGAGGTGGTCGCCAAGTTGTGCTCCTAGTTGGCTCAGGTTATTTCTTTTTCTTCTTTCTTTCATCCGGGTGTCTTTCGGACTTAGTTTGCAACTAACTTCTTTTTCTTTTCGGCATGCAAATTATTTGGCGGCCAAAAAATAAGGACCTGTTCATAAGTCTTTTATCTGAAGGCGGCCAGGCACAGAGGCTCCAGAACCGGCTCAGTGAGTGAAATGGAGGCCGAGCTGGTCCGGAAAGAGGAGAATATAAAGAATCTGGAGCTGGCTGCTGTTGAGGCCCACACCACAAATAAAGCTCTCAGGGCCGCCGCTTCTTTGGAGAGAAAAAATGCTGATGCCGCCAAGAAGGACTTGGAGGCTGCCCGGGCCGACAATAAGATCCTTCAGGTGGAAGTGTGTGCAGCGTTGAGTCCCAGCTGAGGGCCAGGGATGAAGATGTGGTGCGGGCCCGGGACGAGTTGAAGAGGAAGGAAGGAAGGCTGGAGGCCGAAAGAGACGCGATCCGACTTGAAGGGGTCGGGGACTGTGCTGAGATCATCCCGATGGTACTGCCTAGTCTTGATATGGGCCCTCCATGCGGCCATCCGCTTTTGCAAAGGGGAGATGTCCGAGGCGGAGTTTCAGAAGTGGCTCCCGCTTCTTCCGAGGAGGCGAGATGCTTTTCGATTCCCTCCCGCCCACCAATTTCGGTTGCTCCGGTCCCTCATGTTCCCCAAGAAGTTTGCTCTGAGGTTCCTGCTCCTGCCCCTGAAGTAGGGGTTTCCCAGGTTGACGTGGTTGAAGCTGCTGTGTTCCCTCTTCCGAGCCGAGACTACCCAACTAACGTCTGAACCAGCCGAGGAAGAATGTCTCGCCCTTGTTCGGGTTGATTGAGAATGGGTAACCCGGACGAGGCCCTGTGATATACTTAGCTTTTTTGTAATAATACTTAAGTGTGTCTTGACATAATATATATATATCTTTATGCCTCTATTATCTCTTTCTCTTTTGGCTTTTCTTCATGTTTCCTGTTATTCGAGCACTTGAGATCCCTTCGTGGGGGACGACATGAGCTGGAGGGATGTAATCTGATCCCGAGCTGAGGGAGACACTAGGCTCTGGGGGAATGTTACCTCCCAGTCCAAAGAAGACCGACTCGGTGGGACGTAACCCGATCCGAGTTGAGAAAAACACTGGTCTGGGTCTGGGGGAATGTTACCTCCCCAGTCCAAAGAAGACCGAATCGGTGGGACGTAACCCAACCCCGAGCTGATTAGGGGATTGGCCTTGGCGGAATGAAATCCAGCCCCGAGACGATCACTCTAATCGTCTCGGTGGAACGAAATCCAGCCCCGAGATGGGTAAACTTTCGGGACTTATAGAAGGGAAGTGAATCAACTTTGGAGCCCTATCAAATCCGGCATGGGCGTCCCCTTGCCAGTCCGGTGTGAAAAACAAAAACAAACTTTAGAAAATAAATTAAAAAATGGGAGTGACTTAGCAATTATCCCAAAAACTTTTTTGTAAGTATAAATAAACAACATGGATGCTTCAAGACAGCGTCCTGTCCGAGGTCTCCAAAACACAATCCTGAATCTTTAATTCAGAGTCCCGGCGAACCAGGATTTGGATCAGTAGAGCGTTTGAATGATAAGGGCACATCCTCTATACGTCGGGTCACTGTGGAGCCTGTGTATTGTTCGAGGGCTCCTCCTTACCACGCTGGAGCAGGCACACGCTACAGGGGCACAACGCGTGCCCGTGCTGCGCCTCTCTCGGATCCAAATGATGAATGGATCAAAGAGTGTCCGGGATACTAAGGGTATACTCCTCCTTAGGTCCGGTATCACTGGAGCTAGCAATCGTCACGGGGGCATCATCATCCCCCGTGCTATGCAATCCCACGGATCCATTACATCGGTTAAGTGAGGATCAAAAGAGTGTTCGACACATTAAGGGCATGTTCCTCCTTATGTTCGGTAACACTGGAGTAAGCAATCACCACAGGGGTATCATCCCTCCCTGTGCTATGCTTCTCACGGATCCTATGCATCGAGTATGTCCCTGAGGAACCCGATCCAAGAGAGATACTTGGTTATATGGGAATGTTCCGTCCCTAGACCAACGGCATGACTCGGTGGGACGGACCCGACCCCGAGCCAAAGAGAGACACTTGGTTCTGGGGAATGTTCCGTCCCCAGACCAATGAGCATGACTCGGTGGGACGTAACCCGACCCCGAGCCGGACAGTCTCGACGGAATAAGATCCAGCCCCGAGCTGTTTGAAACATTAAGGGCATATTTCTCCTTATGTTTGGACCGTTGCATTGGGTATGTCCCCGGTTTTTTTGAATATGGTTTTGCAAAGTTTATTTTTAGAAGAGCGGGTTAAAACAAAAAAAGAAGTTTTTATTTATACTCGGGGACATACTGCCCTTCTTACAACTCTCTGTGGGTCATTTTGAGAGAGGCTCTGTATTCGAATTCTCGTTCCTTATATTATTTTTTTTTTACTGCAAACGAAAAGGAGGAAGAGAGAGTTTACTGGAAGTATTTTCTCAGCATCTCGGCGTTCCATGGCTTTTTTAATCTTGTGCCGTCCAGCTGTTATAGGGTGTATACTCTGGCCTCACTACTTTTACTACCTTGTAGGGCCCCTCCCATTTGGCGCCTAGCGAGCCTTCCTCTGGCCTTCGGGTATTCAGGGTGACCCTTCTCAGCACTAGGTCGCCCGGGATGAAGATGCGTGTTCGAATTCTTTTATTGTAGAAGCGGGCCATCCTTTGTTGGTAAATTGCTGTTTTTATGGCCGATCTTTCTCTCTTCTCTTCGATTAAGTCGATGTGGTTTCTGATAAGTCCTTCATTCTGCTTGCTTTCGTAGTGCTGGACCCTGTGGGAGGTCACCCCGATTTCTACCGGAATGACAGCTTCATAATCGTACGCTAAGGAGAACGGGGTTTCTCCTGTGGAGTTTTTATAGGTTGTCCGGTGTGCCCATAGTACTTCTGGCAATTCCTCGACCCATAGACCTTTGCTGGATCCGAGCCGAGCTTTCAGGTTGGCTTTGATGGTCTTGTTCGTCGCCTCGACCTGTCCGTTTTGACTGGGATGGGCTGGTGTGGCGAACCTTAGGGCGATCCGGAGGTCTTCGCAGAGTTTTCTGAAGCCTTTGCTATCAAACTGCTTCCGTTGTCGGTGATGATGGCTCGGGGGATTCCGAATCGGCAAACGATATTTTTTCTTTAGGAATTCAGTGGATTTTTTCTCCGTTATGGTGGATAATGGCTCTGCTTCCACCCATTTGGTGAAATAGTCTATGGCCACGATGGCGTATTTGCCTGTCCTTTCCCTCGTGGCATTGGCCCAATGATGTCTAGTCCCCACTGGGCGAATGGCCAGGGACTGAGCAGTGTAGTCAATTGTTCTGCTGGTTGGTGGTGGAGATTGCGTTTTTCTGACATCATTCGCACTTGCGGGCCACTTCTATGTCGTCCTGGTGCATGGTCGGCCAGTAAAAACCTTGTCTTAGGGCTTAAAGCAATTGAGTGACCCCGGAGTGGCTTCCGCAGATGCCTGTATGTATCTCCCTGAGCACATAATTTGCCTCTTCTTCTGCCAGACATCTTAAGAGGGGGACTGAGTAACCTCTTCGGTAAAGTACCCCGTTGATTAGGGAAAATCTGGTGCTTTTGTATCTTAATTTCCTGGCCTCCTTTTGTCTCCTGGTGTTTCTCATGTTTCCAGGTTTTCTGATGGGTTGCATCCATGATGTTTTGCTTTCTTTATCTAGAACTTCTACTTCAGATTCCCCCACGCTTTTTCCCGGATGTAAATCAGAGGGATTATTCTGAGGTGCTCGGCTTTTGTTGAGGAGGTGAGTCGTGCCAGAGAGTCTGCTTCATAATTGTCTTCTCGGGAGATTTGTTCGAAGCGTACATCCTCCATCTTCCCCATTAACTTTCGCACTTCGGTCAGATAGGCCATCATGCTAGGTTCTTTGGCTTGGAATGTTCCCTTTAGCTGCTGAATGGCTAACTGCGAGTCACTTCTTACTACCACATCTCGGATCCATAGTACCGTGCATAGTCTTAAACCGCCCAGTATTGCTTCATATTCTGCTTCATTGTTGGTCGCTACAAAAGCGAATTTCAGGGCGAGTGAGATTTCTTCTCCTTTGTTGCTCTTTAGGATGACTCCCGCGCCATTGCCTTGTGTGCTGGCTGAACCGTCTACAGACATCTCCCATTTGTCTTCTTCTATCGTCAGGACCTGGGGTTCAGTAAATTCGGCGATAAAATCTGCCAAAGCTTGTCCTTTCACTGCTGCTCTCGGGAGGTAGGAGATGTCGTGTTCACTTAGCTCTACCGACCATTTTACTAGTCTGCCAGAAACTTCTGGCCGCTGCAGAATTTGTTTTAGGGGGTGATCGGTGTGTAGACCCTGATAGGATGGGCCTGGAAGTAAGGCCGCAATTTCCGAGCTGCCGTGATCAATGAAAGGGCGACCAGTTCATGTATCAGATATCGGGTCTCGCGCGTTCTAGGAGGGCTTTGCTGATGTAGTAAAACCTGGTTTTGGACCTTTTCGTTTTGTAACAGTACCGAACTCACTGCCCGCTCTGAAACTGACCCAGGTATAAGTATAATGTTCCCCCGGGAGTGGTTTTGCCAGAAGTGGGGGCTGTATTAGATACTGCTTCAGCTGCTGGAAGGCTTCCTCGCACTCGGTGTCCAGTTGATATCCCTCTTTGCTTTTGGATCTTTGAAGAAGGTGGTGGCATTTTGGCAGTGCATTTGAAGTTGCTCGTGATATGAACCGATTGAGCGCAGCCACTCTACCGGTCAGACTTTGTACTTCTTTCACTGTCTTGGGGGATTTTAGGCCCAGTATTGCCTGGATCTTCTGTGGGTTTGCTTCGATGCCTCGGGCACTTACCATGTAACCTAAAAACTTTCCTGAGGCTACCCCGAAGGTACATTTCTCTGGTTGAGTTTCAGGTTGTATCTCCTTAACAGCTCGAAGGTCTTTTTTAGGTCGGCCATGTGATAGCTTGGTTCTTTCGACATTGTTATCATGTCATCGACGTAAACTAGCATTGTCGTGCCAATGAGTGGTTTAAAAACTTTGTTTACCAACCTTTGGAAGGTTGCCCCACTATTTTTTAGCCCGAAGGGCATTACTCTGTAGCAGTAAAGTCATTGATCGGTAATGAAAGTGGTATTCTCTTCGTCTGCAGGGTACATTTTGACTTGGTTGTATCCGGAGAAAGCATCCATAAAGCTCAGCAAACCCTGACAAGCTGTGGCGTCCACTAGTTGGTCTATGTTCGGCAAAGGGAAGCTATCATTTGGGCACGCCTTGTTAGGTTGGTGAAATCGATACACATTCGCCACTTGCCATTATTTTTTCTGACCAACACTACGTTTGATACCCAATCTGGGTACTTTCCTGATGAGACCTGCCTTTAGTAACTTCTCCACCTCGGCTCCTATTGCTTTACTCCTTTCTTGATTGAAGTTCCTTCTCTTTTGCCTGACTAGCTTGCGTGATGGGTCTACTGCTAGGCGGTGATTGACGAATCTTGGGTCGATCCCAGGCATGTCATCGTATCCCCAAGCAAAGACGTCCGGGTATCCTTTCAGGCATTCTAGCAGATCTTGTTGTAGAGACTTGCTCAGGCCTCCCCCTATCTTTATGATTTTTCCTGGCCCGTAAAGTTCTATTTCTTTTGTCTCCTCAGCTGCGGTGAGTCGGGCATTTTTGTTTGGCCGAGGCTCAGGGTTTCTGTTTTCTTCTTCCTCATCCAGACTTCTTTGTCGTTTTCGGGTATCTTCTTTGATGCAGAGAGTCTCTCGTGAGAGAGTTGAGAAGTAGTTGCGAGCTGTTTTCTGACTTCCGCATACGATTCCGATCCCCTCCCGGGTGGGGAATTTCATGTTTTAGGTGGTAGCAGGACATTGCGGCTTTTGTTTCATCATGAAAGGTCGTCCGACGATGGCTTGGTAGCTGCTCATGCAGTCTACTACAGTGAAGTCTGTTATGATCGTCCGGGTCCGGGGATATGTCCCGACTGTTATTGCTAACTGTATCCTCCCCAGTGGGACGATGCAGATCCAAAACCGTATAGGGGGTGAGTGCTGTCGTCGGTTAGGGCTGCATACTCTATCCCTGGGTCGTCCAGTGCCTCTTTGAAATTATGTCAACTGCGCTTCCAGGGTCCACTAGGATTCTGTCTACTTATGAGTCGCTAAATACTGCCTTGATTATTAATGCATCGTCATGAGGAAAACTTACCCTCGGGTGTCTCATCGGTAAACATTATCGGTACCGACCGGCTTCCTGGTGCCCTGTGACCTGCTCTATTTCTAGGACGTCCGGTCCTCGGTTTCTGCTGTAGTCTTTCCTTGACCGGTTAGAGTTTCCGGCCAGTGTTCTCCCTCCTACGATGATATTAATTTGGCGGCCACGTGCCTTTGTCTGGCCGTCATAACTTCGTGGTCAATGTATTTGTTCAGGTATCCGTTTCGTGCTAGGTCTTCCTGTCCCGCAGATCTTTACACCCGTCCGTTGCATGTCCTCTGGAGTTGTGATGTATGCAGTAAGCCTTTTGGTTCCTCTTATCCGGGGGAAATCTTCTTTGGTCGGGGTTCTACCAAGAGGCATTTCCCTTGAATCTCCATGACAATTTGTCCCAGTGGTTTTTTAGGGGAATGTATGCATCTTCCTCGACCACATGGTTTACTTGGGTCGTCGCCCTTCTCTCTTGGTTGTCTCGGTGCAGTGGTTTGAACTCCTTGTATTTTAGGGGCGACCTTCTGGATTCTCTTTCTACGCGGCGGGGGGCGCCTATCTTGTGGTCCTTTCTCTGATGGTGTTCCCTCTTCGGGATACTTCTCCTCGTTTTCTAACAGAACGAACTTCCGGGCCACTTCCAGGGCGGTTGCGTAGTCCGGGGGTCTTGGATCCTTAGGTGGGTCCATAGCCTCCCGACTTTTAAGGCTCCTTTAAGCTTTCCAGGGCCTCGGGGGATTCATACCCTCCGACTTCGAGTACCATATTGTGGTATCTTTCAATAAATATTTTCAAAGGTTCATCGTCTCCTTGTTTCATAAGTCTTAGTTCTCCAATTGTCTTTATGGGGACACAAGCTCATTTGAAGTGCCGTATGAATGACTTTATGAGTTAAGTGAAGCTGCTGATGCTTCTTGGGGCTAGGCTTCTATACCATAGGATGTCCGGTCCGGCTAGAGTTAAGAGGAACACTTTGCAAATGGCATCCCCCGTTACCCCTTGTACCTCCATTAGTAGGACGAAACCTTCGACGTGGGTTTTGGGATCGGTATGGCCTTTGTATGGCGCCATGGTTGGCATGCTGAATCTTTTTGGGAATTTTTCTGACCTTACTTCTTCTGTGAGGGGGGACTCATCTTTACCGTCCTGGGCATCTCCTATGTCTGTATTGGGGAATACTCCCCATTTGGCTAGCTCCTCCAGTAACCAAGATTTTATGCTGCTGTCTTTGGTTCCATGTCGCCTCTTGCGATCTCCTCTTTTTCTGTTGTCTTGGGCGTGGCACTTCTCAGGTCCGGTATCTTCCCGCGCTCTTTCGTCATATTCTTTCCCTTTTTTCCTGGTATTGTGAGGGCTATCATAGGAGGAGTCTGGTGACGATTTGTCATCCTCTTCCTCCCACATGTCTTCAGTTTGGGAGTCTTCCTGAACCACCACAGATCTTACCCTGTAGGGGCCCCTCCTCCGGGGTCTGTCGTCCTCACTTGTATCAACAATTCTTTTTCCCTCTGCTATTTCGTTCATTCGTCGGTTAGTCCCGCCCTAGTGGTGTGCTCCTTCTATCTTTTCCAACCGGTCTACTATGGTTTTTAGCAGGGTTTGACTTTCCTCCCTTTCTTTCCTTAGGTTCTCCTCGATCTTCTCCATCCAATCTGCGGCCGAGTTCCCTGATGATTGGTGGTTTCCGCCTTCCGCCATTGTCTCACTACGCGAATTACTTTTTGTTAGTTCCCCACAGACGGCGCCAACTGTTGACGGTGGATTTTGGTCTCAGGGCAATATGGGAATATCACTCCCGAGGAAATCCTCCTTCAATAGTGAATTTGTTTGGTTATGGGGGACCAAAGTTAAATTTAGCAGAAAACAGATAAATACACCAATCAACAAGAGGATTTAACGTGGTTCGGTGGATTTGGATCCGACCTACGTCCACGGACACAAACATGATGATATTTTTATTACTCAAACACGCTTTCCAGAGCTCTTTTTCTTTTTTACAAGTCAGGGCTTGATGATTCTGATCCCATTACACATATTCTGCCCTTCTATTTATAATAGTACAGAAATCAGATTCCTATTCGTATAAGAATTTCTGGTCGAATCAGTGTTCTCCTATTGTAAGGATTCCTAGTCTAATATTGCTTTCACTTTTTTTATTCCTTTTTGGATTCTGACTCATTACTTTTCATTGTGAAAGTATGATAACTTGTTTATCTTATCCGCAAGAATAAAGTGTCATCTTCTTGAGCATATCTCGCCATATGGTCGGTCTTCATGAGGTCGGTCATGGTAGTTCTTTGTACTGAGAATGCTGCTGTCGACCTGATAGTGCCCGGTTTATCTGAACAAAAGTGGTCGGTCACCTATCATCCAGTGCTCGGCCTCTTACTGTTTGGCTCTTAGTGGTCGGGTCGGCATTAATGATTTTGACTGAGAAGTGAATTACCTTTTTTACCCTTGTCGTGCTGCTTAAATAACATAGTGCCTGAAAACACCATCAACAACTGTAAAACTAAATAGCTAATAATGAGCATAGAAAAAAATTGAACAATACGATATGTCGATAATATTAATTTCCAAACCCATTTTTATTTTGCATAGAAATATATAAAGAGTATTATCCTGAATTGTTGGAATAAAAGTAGAACCGTCCCTGGACCCTCATTTGCTTTGTGCAGTTGCTCACTCACCTTTGAATTTCGTTGTTGATGACTTGTATCTTTTGTATTTGTTTCTTAAGAAGTTTCAGAATTTATGAGAAAATGGGAACAAAAAATAAGGATTTAATATAAAACATTTTTTTTAAAAAAAAAAAATAATTTAGAAAATTTTGTTGGGCCCAGCAGGCCCAACGTGGAGCCGCCCCTGTGTATTGTAATGTCTAACCATTAAGTTTTTGCTAAATAAGTTGGGTATAATTATTTTCCACACTCGTCGCTAGGGTCCACTGATCAACTGCAGTGTAAAATATATCGTCTCGTATTTTTTTTTGAAGGATTGGAAATAACACAATCGAATCATTCGATTCGAGTCTAAATATAGTAGGTAAAATATTTGATTATCTTAATCTCTTATAATAAATACATATCTTCGTTACTAGCACTAGTTATAATTTTTATAATTTTTTGATAAAAAGTCATATTGAACTTGAGATATGTGTTTTTGACAAAAAATAGCTCGAAGATGCAAGTAGAGTACGTTTACTTTGCTTTAGCTTCTTCTCTCTACCTATATTTTCTAATTGAGGGTATTAATTAAATAACAGGCAAAGTACGTTTACTTTGCTGTTACCGTTATTTGTAACGGCAACAGTGATGAATTTATAACGGAGCCCTGAATTGACAAAAATTGAAAGTTAGAGGACTGAATTGACAAAACTGAAAGTTAACGGACTTAAATGAAAAAACATGAAAGTTAGAGGGTCACTTTTGTAATTTTGCCTATAAAAAACAACAATCCATCTTATTTATTATTATTGAGAAGACAAATAATTTGACCAAAAAGTACATCAATGTGCTCTTTTTTTATTGTGACCTTAAGGTGGATTGATGTTTTGAAGAAATTAGGGTGGGTTAAAAATAATCAAAACATTTTATACTAAAATATAATAAATCCTTATTAACAAGGAAAATATTTTTAAATATTGAAGTAAAAAGAAATCAAAAGTCTTATTTATTGATATTTTTAACAACAAATACAAGGGACAGAAACATGGACAAGATTGAAAACTAGGTAAAGAAACAAAGCCACTAGCAAATTGGAAGCGGGGCGCCATTCCATTCCCTGAGACAATTCAACATTGGATCAATGATCTTCCCCTGACACATTGCTTTAAACACTTTATCAAATTCCTCGCCAGGCGACCTAAGTTTTTCCCCAGTTAACAAACTTGTCCCCAGCTCTTCCCTCACAAACTTGTACAATGGGTAAGACCTGCATTCTTTGATTCTGTTGAGAATTGTAGGGTTTCCATTCTCAACAATCTGCCTGGCATTTTCAACTTCTTTGGGCAAAAGGGTTTGCAGTTCCTCCTCAAAGGCTGCAATCTTCTGAAAGATCGAGGAGTTCACATTCTTCTCATTCTCTCCATTTTCCAATGCATGCTCAACAAGTACTTGCCTTAGCTTTTGCATCAATGGATAGTTAGCACTGCTGGGGTCATCTATGTATGCAAATACATATTCTCGATCAACAACTTTGAGCAGATCCTTCTCACAGAATCTTGAAGGGTGAAGTTCTCCATTAACGCCAATAGTTAAGACTTTCTTAGCTACTTGGCTCACAGTGTTCTTCACTGTATTCTTCAAATTCTCCTCCAAATGCCTCAAATCAATAGCTTGGCAAAGTGCTACCAAGAATGTTGAAGACATGAGCTTCAGGATATCGACAGCTTCAGCAGTTTTCCTGGAAGAGATCAATCCCAAGGAGTTCACATCTTGGTTGTGCTGCTCAGCACTTTGGACATGGTTAGTTACGGGATTGGCAAGAAATTGGAGCTCAGAACAATAGGAAGCCATGGCTATTTCAGCACCTTTAAATCCATAATCCAAACTAGGATTCCTGCTGCCAGAGAGATTTGATGGCAATCCATTGTTGTAAAAATCATTGACAAGCTCAGAAAATTGGGCAAACATGAGTTTCCCTATAGCGGCTATTGCCAAACGGGTATTGTCCATTGAGACACCAATTGGAGTCCCTTGGAAGTTGCCTCCATGTAAGGCCTTGTTCCTGGAAACATCAATCAAAGGGTTGTCATTGACGGAGTTGATCTCCCTCTCAATCGACTTAGTCGCAAATCGGATCACTTCAATTTGAGGGCCAAGCCATTGTGGTGAAGTCCTGAGAGCGTAACGATCCTGTTTTGGCTTCTGCAGAGGATCAGTCTCATGCAACTTCTTCGCTGCTTTAACATAAGAGCTGCCATCTAAAATATGTTCCATTATAGCAGCAGCCTCAATTTGGCCTGGATGGTGCTTCAATTTGTGTGTCAAATGGTCAGTGAATTCAGGTTTGCCTTGCATCACTTCAGCAAAAATTGCTGATAAAATTTCTGATAACACAGCAAGAATGTTAGCCTCAAACAGAACCATAGAAGCTAATCCAGAACCAACAGCAGTGCCATTCACAAGAGCAAGCCCCTCCTTAGGCTGCAACTCAAAGAACCCGAAACCCGCTTTCTTGGAGGCTTCTTGAGCATCAAGGATTTCTCCATTAGGCCCGGTTGCCTTAGAATTAGGCCGGCCTGTGAGCAACCCGGCAATGTAGGACAGAGGAACAAGATCCCCTGAAGCAGTGATTGTTCCGCGAAGAGGCAAGCATGGAGTAATGCTGTGATTGAGCAGCTTGGTAATAGCTTCAAGGATTTCAAATCTGATGCCAGAGTATCCCTGGAGAAGAGTGTTGATTCTCACAAGCATGGCTGCTCTTGTTGCTGAGTGAGGCAGCATGTGACATGACTCAGTTCCATTGCCAAAAATTCCAGCGTTCAAAAACCTGGACCAAAAAACCACCGTAAGTAACTTAAAATAACTGATTTTTTTTTTTAAAAGGATGAACTAACTGAATTGTTGAAACTTCAAAGTCCCTAAAGACAATATTTTTTATTTAAATTTAAATCTAAAAAAAAACACTAAAATAATAAATTTAAAATTTAATAAATTAATTTTTTTTAATATTTTAAAAATATTATAGATGGATTTTTTTTAAAATTCGGCATATTTGACAACCTTAACCTAAACAGTTAAACACAAACCCCATATACTGTCACTGAGTCAACTCGACCGAGTTTGACTGACTCACCATCTACATTTTTAAAATGATTGTTAAGAATTCAGCACTAAATTATACGATTTGGAATGGAATATATGGATACGCACCTAATGAGTTCTTTCTGAAGAGCTCCGCCATTCTTGGTTCTCCTATGAGAAGTGGCGCCAAAGCCAGTGGTAACGCCATAGCTGTCAGTACCCTTATTCATGCTCTCCATGACCCAATCACTGCTAGCCTTGACACCTTCTCTAGCAGACTCAGACAGCTCCACTTTGACGCCAGACCCATCAGACGACGTCGCAATGGCAGCCACCTGAGCTATCGTCAACGTCTCACCACCAAGCTTCACCACCGGCTTCCTGTACTCCTCCACCATACGTTTCACTTCCTCCAAATGACTCCCTTTCAGCGTCTCTGCCATTTCACCCCAGTTCAACGGATCACTAGAACTGTAACTCTTGCTGCCGCACAGACTCTCCAAGCAACCGTTCTGGTGGTGACCATTCTCAGCAACAACACCCCTCTCCATATCTTGTAATAAAAATAAAAAGATGAATGAGTGAATGAAAGAAGAGGAGCAGCTTAAGGAAATATAACGTGTTTACTTGCAACGGGCTTACTACTGAGGAAATGGAATGGATGGAGTTAGCCTTTTATAGAGAGAAGGCTCAAGGCTTTGAATAATTAGTTTGTTGGTATACAAACAAGTGGGTGGTAGGTGGGTTAGCATGCATTCACAAGGATGGCAGAGGGAAAACGCGGGGTTTGTTGAGGAATGATCAGGACCGTTGATTTAGAGATCCCCTACGGGGTCAAGATTGGGGTCCCGTGGACTAAGTGGGATCATAGGGGGAAAGTTTGATAAAATTTATTAGTGGGAGGTTGAGTCAAGAATACGATTGGTGGAGAATAAAGATTAAAGAACAGGAACAAAATGTTTATTTGATTTTATTAGGTAATCAAACATATAGTATGATTTTGAAATTATTGTATTACATTGATGAGCATAAACAAATCATCCATACAACACATGTGAAATCATCAAATAAGCAATAATATAATGAAAAATTAGAAAATCTACACTTGAAATATTATTTTTCACTATTAAAAAACAAAATATTTTTTGACAAGAAACTCAAGTGTTAAGAATTAAGATATTAAGAAATTCTTAACATAAGTTTTTCTGTCAAGAACTTTTTAACTTCTAATATCATAATTCTATCTTGAATGTTTAAAGTAATACTCTATATATGTATTCTTGACACATATTATGTACGATGCAATTCCTGTCATATGTTATTCACTGATTATGTAACATGCAAATATATATTAATATTTATTTTTGCCATATGTTTTTCATTGATAATGTTTGTTTTATTACATATTTAATAAGAATTTTTGGTACAACAATAAATTATATTGTCATGAAATATTTGGTACAACAAAACATATATTAATGAAATAAATTGATAAAGAATAATATCTCCCTATTAAGGAAGAATATTTTCTTATTATAGGAAGAATCCCTCAAATTCCAATTCTTCTTATTACTATACATATTTGTACAATAATAACCTATTTTATTTTCTTGTATTGCCTATATAAAAGTCATTACATTGTAATTATAATTTAGATTGAAATACAAAGACTTCTTCAATCCAATCTCTAATATAGTGTCAGACGGTCCTTTCCCTGAATTCAGTTGAAATTCTAGCCCCGACCACCTTAACATCACCGCACGTGTAATTCATGCTCCAAGTGTCGTCGCCAAATCGGACCATTTCAGTAATAATTCCAGTGTCATCCTACTCAGAACATGCCGTTCACTCCGTCTATTGTTAGGGTTAGTGCTCTCAGTGTCAATCCGCATCATATTTATTACTGATTCATGAACACGAACAATCACTTTTTTCATAATATTATCTATTTATGGTAGCACCTCTTATCTTTTATATACATATTCAATCTAATTTAGATTACATTGAAATGAAATTAGGTTTATATATATATATATATATTAGATAAATACTCGAGAATATAAAGTAGTACAAATACAACGAGACTTGTAATCGACATTGGGAGGTGTAACTACTAGAGGTTATATTCTCAAATAAAAGTTCCTGATTGAGATTTAATGACAGAGGCCGGTTAGTAAGATCTGTTAAGACCAGTACATATCGTATATCAAAACTTGGTCTGATGGTTAATCTCAATGAATTATTAGTCTTGCAAGACTCATATAAACATTTAGGTGTTTATTTTATAAGCACTGAACAACTCACCGGAAGAATCCTAATAGATGGCACGCTAATTTGCGTGTCGAGTTACATATCAAGTCTTTTGACTTGAGATACCACTATGAATGTATGAATGATCCTCCACACTTTAACAACAGTCATATCACCAGTCTTTCTAGATCAGACCTCCGCCTATTCGTTGGGTGTAGTTTGATACTCATGGTATCCTATGATATATCCAGAGAGGATCCGTCGATCTCGTGTACAAGATTTAGACATCCATTTCTTGATCTTTAAAATTTATGGCCGCGGTACATTCTGGAAACAAGTTCCGAATGTTGATTGAGAGATAACGAATATGTCGAGACACGCGCACGCACGCGCGCACACAAATATATATGAATTATACATAGCGAAGATTTGACATTCTCATCTATGTCTTTGGTACAATTCGGATGGCCTATAACAGATAAACTATAAGATATGCCAATGACTCGACTTGTATGGTTCAACATGGTTATTTGTGGTCGTCATAATTTATGGGTAGATAAATTATGGACACAAAATGTGTTCTATGACAGATATACCTAAACCTAAAAAGTCTCACTAATAAAGTAAACTAGTAGAGCACTAGGGTAATTTATTACGAATAATATGGATTATTTGTAACGTTACACATATTGAGATATTTTCGTATCTAATATGTATTTACTTTTGATACATAATTTGATTATATAAATATTAGGTCCAATTGAATTTTGACACATTTCAAATGAATAATTATTTAATTAATTAAAAGTTAATTAATTTAATAATTATTTATTATAGAATATTTTTAGAATATTTTTTATTTAATTAATTAGTTAATTAGTCAAATTTAATAGATAAGCTTGAGATGTGTCAAAATATTATCCATGTAATGGTTGTATGCTTGAATTAATTTTGACTATGTATTATAATTCTTTAAATGACAAAATTGCCCATCCATTTATAAATCTAAGTTTTGGCCAAGCCTCCATTTTAAATAGGTTGAAAATTTTTCTTAAGTCTTGAAGGGTTTAAGAAAAAGGGAAAAATTAGGGATTTTGATTTGGTTGAACTTATCATCAAATTGGAAGTATGAATGAATTTATTAGAAGCATAATCAAAAGTTTATAAACAAATTAAGGTAATTTCTTTATCCTTTGTGTTGTAAATTATTTACAATCGTTCCTAACTAGTTATATAAGATATATCATAGATTTATCCTTATTTGATGTGCTTAGAAGGTTGGAAAATAAATTAGGAAGCCTAAATTTACACGTGTAAAGCTAATTAGGTTGATTAGTGTAATTAGGCCTAATTAAGGTGTAGGATGCCAAATTACCGTTCTAGAATTGCTTGAGCCACTTCTTGGTGACCTAAAATTATTTTTGAGTTATTTTATGATGGTTGACTTTCAATTAGTGATGAAAGATTTGAATTTGCGTGACTTTTGTATTAGTTAAGGCATTAATGTGATTAATTGTGTAATTAATTTAAAAGTGTTGATTTGGTGAAATTGAAGTGTTGTGGATGAAATTAGATGTGTGATTATACATAGAAAAAATTCTTGAAATTTTCGAAAGTGTTTTGGGAATTTTCATGAAAAATCATATTAGGGCAATGATAAAAAATACACATTTATTAAAAGAAAAATCAATCAATTTACACTTGTTGTTTCATTTATCCCATTAATTTAGCATAATAATTAAATTTATGTTTTATATATTTTTTTGTGATTTTTATTTCTTATGTTGGTGAAATAATACTTTGGATGTATAATTAGAAAATTGGACATGACATTTGGATTTGGGAGGCAAAAAACTTGAAAGAGAGTTCTAACACTGTACAAATTCAAAAATTCCAACCTTGCGCAATATTCGTATTTTGGCCATAACGTTTTACTCCGATATTGGATTAAAGTGATTCTAGTTGTAGATGAAAGAAGATTCAAAGATCTACAATTTTTCTACTGACAAGATTATCTAATTCTGAAGTTTTCAATACCGAAATTGAAGAAAGATCAAAAGTATGTCATTTGTAATTATAAAAAAAAATTAAAAAAATATTTGGTGGAGGGTGTTACATCCACCTTTCGGTGGATACCTGTGGATGCTGACTTTCGCCCGAGGTCCACAATCGAGATTCAGGTTTAGAGGACACTAACGAACCTGCAAAATAAGGGTAGAAAGAGTGAGGAAGTCACTACCCACCGGTGTGGTGGATGTCGTTGGCACTCCGACGCTCAAGTCAGTTGTGTGAATAAGACAGAAGTAGGGAGATCTATGGCTAGTAGTTACCTCAATCTCCGTTCGTTAGCCGTTAGGGCATGGTGTGTTGGTATGTCGAAGGTGGTATACAATGGAACTGAATAATATTGAATGTCCTCTCTATGCTATGGCCCCCCTCTTTTATAGGCTCCCCTGATGTGGAGTCTTTCTTCTGCCCTTTGGAATCATTTGTAACTGATGACTTAATGATGGGTTTTATGTCGGGTAACTGATAGCTTTATGATGCTGTTTAAGTCTTTTAATTGATGGCTTAATGGTCATCCTGGGTGGATCATTCAGTGTCGACGGGCTTTGGGCTAGATCTTGGTTATGGGTCTTGGCCCTCCGGGTTCGTGGTTGGCCCAGAGGTGAAATATCATTTTTACCCTTGGGCCCAATTTTGGCCCGTACAGTTTGTCCCATACTCTCTAAGTTTGGAAGTCCAAGACTTGGAGAGTACCTTTGCGCATGTCGAATGAATCGGGACATTGGAAGTCGTTTTGCTGATCCTGGTAGAGGCTCAAAGTTTTAATCAACATGATGCTCTGTCGTACGGACTAGAGGAGTCTAACTTTAATTGTCTTGTTCTAAATCCTTCATTGGGTGTTCCTGGTTGATTGACACATATGCGGTTCATGAGGTAACCTCAATTGACATAGTCGTATGGATTGAGGGATGAAGAGTCGGTATTTGTCTCGATATATCGTATGGACTGAAGAAAGTCCAAGACCCCGTTTGACTCGACATGGGTCCATGGCGGATGTCCCCGGTCGACTGATCCTAATGAAGGTTCAGAAGTTATTTCACTCGACATGTCGTACGATCTGAGGAGAGATCGTGTCTCCTTTTGACTCGACATCATTCAAAGGGGAAAGTCCCCGGTCGACTGAACCCGTTGAAGGTTCATAAGTTTGTTTCATTCAACATGTCATATGAACTGAGGAGATCGTGTATCCTTTTGACTCAATATGAGTCCAAGGGGGAAGGTCCTGGGTCAACTGAACCCGTTGAAGGCTTAGGGGTTAATTCGCTCGACATGTCGTATGGATTGAGAGGAGTCCATGCGTTTATTTGACACGACATGTTGTATGGATCGAAGGAAGTCCATCACTTCTTTTGACTCGTCGTGAGTCCTTTAGAGGGTGTCCTCAGTCGACTGAACCAGATGATAGTTCAGGAATTAATTCGTTCGATATGTCGTATGGACTGTGGGGTGTCCATACATTTATTTGACACGACATGTCGTAAATACTGAAGGAAGTCCATTTCTTCATTTGACTCATCGTGAGTCCTATGGGGGATGTCCTCAGTCGACTGAACCAGATGATGGTTCAGGAATTAATTCATTCGACATGTCATATGGACTGTGGGGTGTCCATTCATTTATTTGACACGACATGTCGTATGGACTGAAGGAAGTCCATCACTTCTTTTGACTCGTGAGTCCTTTGGGGATGTCCCCAGTCGACTGAACCAGATGAAGGTTAAGGAATTCATTCATTCGACATGTCTTATGGACTGTGGGGTGTCCATGCATTTATTTGACACGACATGTCGTATGGACTGAAGGAAGTCTATTTCTTCATTTGACTCATCGTGAGTCATTTAGGGGATGTCCACAGTCGACTGAACCAAATGATGGTTCATGAATTAATTCATTCGACATTTCGTATAGACTGTGGGGTGTCTATTCATTTATTTGACACGACATGTCGTATGTACTGAAGGAAGTCCATCACTTCTTTTGACTCGTGAGTCCTTTGGGGATGTCCCCAGTCGATTGAACCAGATGACGGTTCAAGAATTAATTCATTCGACATGTCGTATGGACTGTGGGGTGTCCATGCATTTATTTGACACGACATGTCGTATGGATTAAAGGAAGCCCATCATTTCTTTTGACTTGTCGTGGGTCATTTGGGGGATGTCCCCAGTCGACTGAACCAGATGACGGTTCAAGAATTAATTCATTCGACATGTCGTATGGACTGTGAGTCATTTTGTGTCACCTTTCATTCGACAATAGGGTTTCTCCTTGGTTTCTGTGTAACCCTATAGCAAGTTCCGAGGATTTTGTTGGCAGGTACTTGAGGCGCTAAAAGAATGTTATATATGAGAGCTTTGGTTGTTCATTCACCTTATTCGTAAAATTCCATTTCTGAAGTCGAATTGGGAGGGCTCTCAAGTCTTCAAGGTATTCTTCAAAAACTCATCTCTCGTTCTTCATTTTCTTTAAACATTCATAGTGTAGATTCAAGCTGTTCTTAGGTAGTATAGGTTGTTTGATCTTTTGGACCTTAGATTTAATTTCAGAATTGTGTTTGTGGGTTTTGATCTTTAGGGAGTAGTTTTCTAAGGAATTTAGTGTGTATATGCTTGTCGTTTGGAGGATGTCGAGTGAAGAGTCCTTAGGCAGCTTAGGTGCTAAGATTGACGATTATGTCGAATCATCTTCAAGTGAGATGGAGGTTGATGAAGTATATAGGGATTGGTCATATCAGGATCTAATTGATGCTGGGTTAATAACCGTAGCTGAATTATCCCAAGAAGTCCATACCGAAGCTATTCCACTAAGGATTTTACCAGCCATTGTAGAGTCGAGTGAAATACCTAGTATAAGTGAACCAACTAATCTGTTATCGAAAAACCCTGCTAGTCGAATGACTGGGAAATTAATGAGGGAACTCGGGTGCAAATATAGGTTTCCTGATACACTGGAGCAGAAAGTACCTTTGTCGAGTGAAAGATTTGACTACAAAGTTCCGAGATGGATGAGATTCTATGTGCGACCATTCACTGATGGGCTGAGGTTACCTATTCCAAGATTAGTTTGGGAAGTTTTGGATCGTTTTGAGATCGCTCATTCTCAATTGATGCCCAATACTTGGAGGATTCTGTTGTCGATTGAGTGCATGGCCTTCGAGTTAGGAGTGTTTTTTTATGTGAATGATGTTTTGGCCACATACTATCTAAATGAACACTTGAAGGAGAAGGGAAGATATACCATGTTTCTTAGCCAGAGGAGGAAACATTTAGTTATCGGATTGCCGACTAATGATATGGGAAATTGGCAATCCGATTACATCTTTGTGAGAGGTGAGGGTATATTTGGTTCGGCTGGAGCTGGTCGAATCCCAGAATATTGGAGTTTGTCAAGTGAGTAGTGTTTCTCTATTATGTATTATCTTCGAATTTACTTATGGATTGGAATAATCGTGAACTTTATCTTTGCAGATCCTTTATGAAATAAGTCATTTGACTCTACTAATCGAACCATTTCAAACACCAAGACGATTCTGGCTCTGCCGGCTGAGGAAAAATATTGGAGAGTTATCTTGGTAGAGGAGAGGTTAAGGGCGAATCTGTTGTGAAAGAATATTCACAGTCGAGAAGGTATCTTTCTGGCCTTTTGTAAAGACCTATTGCCTGTGATATCTGGTAGTTAGTCGTGTCAAGAATTATATGAAGAGTCTATCATTTTAAAGCCTCTAAATCCTAAGGAACTTTTATGCGCAGAGGACATGATGTCTGGACCATTCAAAGTAGCTTCACTCGACGAAATGAAAAACCATAGGAAGGTCAGGAAGTTGAAGGTAGAAGACCCTCAGCCCAAATATGTCGTATCAAGAGAGGCTGTTGCAGAGAAGGGGAAAATAATTGAAATGATTCCAGTTGGGAAGAAAAGGAAAGTCGTTACGGATGTGGAGGAAGATATTGACAATGTTATTTTAAAGGTTCCTCGCGAGTTAACTGCGATTTCGGACCCTTCAAGCATAAACTCATTTGTAGATGGGCTTCTTCTGGAAGGGGATGAAGAAAGGCTAACGCAGATTGGTCCAGTAAAAGCCATGAAGAAAGCAACAACTTTAAACTACCAAGTACGTATACTTAGCTTTTCTTTATATTACTTCGATTATTGGTCGAACGACTTCTAACTTGTGACTTTTCAGGCATTGGAATGCAGCCTATACATGCGAAAGTATGCGGAGTCAAGTCAGAGAAGGATCAGAGAACTGGAGAAATCGTTGTCTGTGGTGAGGAAGGAAGCGTTAGAGCTGAAGTCCGGGTTGGCTGCTTCTCAGAGAAATGAAAAATGGCTCGAGAAGGAATAGAAGGAAACTAAGGCTACTCTTAAAATGGAGAAGGAGATGTCTGAATTAACGATCGAGGCTTACAAATAAAGTTTGGACAATGTGACAAAGGAAAAAGAGCAACTGCTTGAACAAATAGAAGGGATCGCTATTGAATCTATGTTGAGGGACCAGTGTGACTTGACGATGGACTATCTTACCGGGTTGTATATCGAGTGGAAGCCGGAGAGATGGATTCGAGAATATGAAAAGTTTGTTGCTGGAATGTTTATGTCGATTGAAGGTGAAGACAAGGAAAATGGTGATGAAGTCGACTTAAAGAAAGTTGAGGTTGGATTGGTAGCAGCTTCTGAGTTCGAAATGGGAGAGACCGAGGGATAAATGAAGGAATGAGAGGATGTTGGACCGGCTGGGATCGAGGCTGATGCGGATCGAGCCTGAAATCCAAGAAGAAGATGCTCCTGTCAATATTCCCATTGCTGCTGAAGAGGAATCAGCCAGTGCTCCCAAAGTCTAAGAACTTTACTAATCTAACGTGTTTAGGTTTTGTTTGTTAATATTTTGTATAAAGCAAACTATTTTGTCGAATGTAAATGTGTCAATGTTTTGAACAAGGCTATCTATTTCGTCGAATAGAAAAAGAATTTATAATGAATGATCTTGATGAATGAACTTTTATTCCAATCAGTCGAATGACTTTTTGTAAACAACAAATCTCTTTATTTCATATTTTTGAAAGATAACTAAGTACTGCATGCATACTTCGAAAAAGAACTAAGCTTCGCAAGTATTACCAGATGAATCGCTTGAGATGAACGGCGTTCCAACTGTTGCGGATGAGAGTCCCTTCCACGATTTATAGCTTGTAGGCTGCTCTCCCAATAATTTTGGCGACGAAGTATGGACCTTCCTAGTTCGGTCCCAACTTACCGTCGTGACACTGAGAAATTGAGGACAACTGCTCCAGCTGTTTTTGTAGATTCACATTGGAGTCTCGCATAGTCAGATTCTCCTCTTCTAAAGCTTGTAATCGTTCTTGGAGCATAGCGAGTTGTACTGCCATAGGGTCTGGCGCCTGTTCGTTAACAGAAGCCATTATCAACTGTTTTGAAATGTAGAATCAGATAGGGGTGTTCGAGGTGCGGTTCATGGAGGTTTTTCGTTTTTTACTTCACACCGCGCGGGTTGGCGGTTTGGGAAATTAGAAAACGAAACCACAAATTTGATAAGGAAAACCGCAGCGGTTTGGGTTGGCTGTTTAGCGGTTTGGGCGGTTCGGGTCGGCGGTTTGGATTATAAATTTTTTAAGAAAATTTTGTGTGTTTTCACATTATAATTGAAGAAAAAATTACATAATTTTCATTTATTCATTACATATTGTTATATGATCATTAAATATCTTAATTTTCATAGTTAAAGAAGAAGAAAAATATAAAATAATATTTAATTTGAACGCGGGTCGGCGGTTTAGGCGGTTCGGGTCGCGGTTCGAGTCAAAATTTACGGTTTGGGCGGTTCGCGGTTTGACATGGGTCAAAACCGCACACCGACCCGAAATTTACGATTCGATTCGGTGCGGTTCAAAATCATTTTTAATATTTTTTCAAACCGCGCGGTTTGGTTCGGTACGGTTCGCGGTTTGACCCGAAATTGTGTTCACCCCTAGAATCAGATAGTTTTCGTTTGCAATAATTTGCTTAGGGCCCCACTGTGGGCGCCAAATTGTGGATGCTGACTTTCGCCCGAGGTCCACAATCGAGATTCAGGTTTAGAGCGCACTAGCGAACTTGCAAAATGAGGTTAGAAAGAGCGGGGAAGTCACTGCCCACCGGTGTGATGGATACCGTTGGCACTCCGACGCTCAAGTCAGTTGTGTGAATAAGACGGAAGTAGGGAGATCTATGGCTAGTAGTTACCTCGATCTCCGTTCGTTAGCAGTGAGGGCATAGTGTGTTGGTATGTCGAAGGTGGTATGCAATAGAACCGAATAATGTTGAATGTCCTCTCTATGCTATGACCCCTCTCGTTTATAGGCTCCCCTGATGTGGAGTCTTTCTTCTGCCCGTTGGAATCATTTGTAACTGATGACTTAATGATGGATTTTATGTCTGGTAACTGATAGCTTTATGATGATGTTTAAGTCTGGTAATTGATGGTTTAATGGTCGTCCTAGGTGGATCATTCATGGTCGATGGACTTTGGGCTAGATCTTGGTTATGGGTCTTGGCCCTCCGGGTTCGTGGTTGACCCAGAGGTGAAATGTCGTTTTTACCCTTGGGCCCAATTTTAGCCCGTACAACACCCATCCACCTTGACAATTGCATTGCAATTGTCTTAATTGGCAGTTTTTTTCACACGATTCTCTCTGAAATTTTGTGAAGGGATCCAGCTCTTGTGTGTTTTATTTTTGTAAGCTTTTTCTTGTGATTTCTTTTTTTACAGTAATAAAATTATGCGTGTTTTTATTCAAATTATAAGTAGCTAATTTCTTTTTGCTGGGAAAAAGGGTGAAGCTTTTAGTATGAAAATTTAGATTAATCTCACTTATATTATAATATATAAATTATAATATACTGATTAATGTTTAATTTAATTCTGGATTAATTATTGACAAAATTTATTACCGCATAAATGACTTGTTTTATTTATTTGGCATAACTGAGTACCTAACTGAACTTGTTACAGATAAAAGTTATCACCGCATTTTTGGCTGATTTTATTTATTTTGGCATAATTAATTCATGAAATAAATTAATTGGGTAATAATGACAGTATAAATATTATAAAAAGTGAGATTTCTAAATTTGAAATATTAAAAGTGGATCCCCTAGCCCCAATATTTTATTTTATTATTACAGTTTATTTTAAAATTTTCCAATCACTCAAACAATTCAATCTTTTTCTTTTCACTCAAATTATTATTTTATTCCCTGTGGATCGACCCCGAACTGACCGAGTTATTTTATTACTTCGACATTCTTATACTTGGGAGTAAATAACCACTTTTGAGTGTGTAAAGTTTTTGACGCCGTTGCCGGGGAATAAATTTAGTATATAGAATAATCGTTGTAATTATTTTTTTTTCCTTTTTTTCTTTATTTTTATTTTTTGTATTTTTTTTATGGTTATATTTTCTACATCTCATTTTATTTTTTCTTTTTGTCACTTTTAATTTTAATTTTAAATTTTTTTTTTCATTTTTTCACTTGTTTATTAATTTCTTTTTATAAGTATTGTATTTGTATTTTTAAATTTTAGCATATTTGCATGAAACACTGATCTCGATCATCTAGCGGTAGATGAAATAGAGAGTCTCCATCACCTTCTTCGTTTGTCAAAATATCCGAGAACCAAAATGAATTATCACTTGCCCGAGTTGAAAACCTAATTGATAATAAAGAAAACGATTCTCAGCATGACGATCTTAATAATCCTAGGACACTCAGACAATTCATGAATCCCGCTAGGACATTATCACTATCTTGCATTGTTTTCCCCCCAGATGCATCACATTTCAATTTTAAGCCAGGTGTCATCCAACCTTTACCTACGTAACACTTAAGAGAATTTGAAGAGCTATGTAACACTTGCACAGACCAAAATTATAGCATGGATATAATTCGATTAAAGGTTTTTTCCATTTTCCTTAAAGGATAAAACTAAAATTTGGCTGTAAAACCTTAGGTCCAGATCCATCCGAACATGGGATGATTTGGAAGAAAAATTTCTAAAAAAATTCTTTATCTTTAATATGACAAATTCATTTAAGAGGAGAATCACAACTTTCACATAAGAGTCAGGGTAAACACTTTACTAATGTTGGGAGATGTTTAAAGAGATGTTGGATGTTTGCCAACATCACATGTTTGAAACAGGGAGGCTGGTTGCCTACTTCTACGAGGGTTTAACACCCCAAGTTAAACAAGTAGTGGGAATGATGTATAATGGTGAGTTTAGGGACAAAAATCCCAAAGATGCACTAGATTACTTAGAACACATAGCAGTGAATGCACAACAATGGGACACAGTTGACACTTATGAGTCATCTGTAAAACCACATCCATCTGGTAGAGGTATGTTTAACCTTAGGGAAAACCATAATATTGCTGCTAAGTATGCATCTACTGCTAAAAAAAATTGAGGTATTAGAAATGAGGAAGAGTGATCATGTCAAGTCAATTCAAGAAGTTACCTGTCAAATCTGTAATTCAAATGAACATGTCACACAAGTTTGCCTAACCTTACCAGTTCTGCAAGAATGTCTCCATGACTAAGTCAGTTCCATAAACACTTTCAATAGACCAAATCCAAACTCATACTCCCAAACCTACAAATATGGTTGGAGAAACCATCCAAACTTCAATTGGAGGAATGATAACCAAGCACAACCATCGCAACAATCTTCCCACGTACACCATAATTTCTAAAATTCGTAGAATTATGCACCATATGTCCCACCACCTAGGAAAACCCTTGAGGATACCTTGCATGCATTCATTGAGAAACAAGAAGTCATCAATAACCAAAATGTGCAAACATTGATTGATCTGAAAGATAATTTCTCCAAAATCACATCTGCAATGACCATTAATGAGAAAGGAAAGTTTCATGCACAATTACAGTCAAATTCCAAGAGTAATCAAAACCCTCACGAGGGTAGTTCTGGTAGCAATACATAGATCAAGTCAAATATTTTATTGCTCTTCGCAGTGGTAAGTTCATCCACATACCTATTCTTAAACCTCGCAAAACTGAAAATAAATCTGATTCAGAGGGTAAGGAAATGGTTGATAAACTATTACCCATCGTTGATGATAATATTTTTCTCATGAATCTCCATTTCCACAGGCATTAAAAATAAAGAAATTGAACAATTCCCCAGAGATATATGAAATATTCAAACAGGTAAAGGTCAGTATTCCTTTGTTAGTTGCCATCCAACAAATTCTATTTTATGCCAAATTTCTGAAAGACTTGTACACCATTAAAATGAAACATCACGTAAGAAAGAAAGCTTTTCTAGCTGAACATGTATGTTCTATTCTCTCAACCAATACTGCACTAAAATACAAGGACTCTAGTTGTCCAACTATTTCATGTATTATTGGAAATCAAAAAATTGAACATGTTTTGCTTCATCTTGGAGCCAGTGTCAATTTACTTCCATTTTCGATTTATCAACAACTTAATATTGGTGAGTTAAAACCAACATCAACTACTCTTTTACTTGCCGATAGATCAATCAAGGTACCGAAAAGAATTATGGAAGACGTGTTAATACAAGTCGATAAATTCATATATCTTGTGGATTTTATTGTCTTGTAAACACAACCTGTAGTTGACAGTTATAAGCCAATTCCTGTAATACTTGGTCGTCCATTTTTAGCAACAGCTAATGCTTTAATTAATTACTGAAATGGAATCATGAATTTGTCATTTGGAAATATGACATTGAAGCTTAATATTTTTAACATGTGCAAACAACCATACGATGAGGACAATAAAGACGAGAGCATAGAACTAATTGAACCAATTGTGGATGAATGTATTTAGGGGAGTTTATCTGATCTTACAGAAATTTATACATATAATTTTCTTGAATCAAGTACACAATTAGATTCGGATATTCCTAATGATTTTTTACTTGGTTCTACACAGGTACTGGAAGATGATGGAGAGAAGAAAAATCTTGAGGAGCTAGGAACACTTGAAGAAGAAAAACAAGAGGAATCACTCAATTTGGAATTGAAGACTTTGCTAGATGAATTGAAGTATGCATCTCTTGGAGATGAACAAACTCACCATATGGAAAATTCTTCCTCTTTTATAAGCGATCAATAAGGAAAAATACTTCCAGATTGGAGCCATCAAGGTATGGAAGAAACTCTTGCAAAACTCCCAATACGAAAATTTACAAAGCACACGCCGAAATAATGAGGTTTCTTATGATCCATGGTATTCCTAGTGATATTCGTTGGGTAATTGAAGCAAAGGTTCGCTTGGCAGGTGAGTCATCTGACTCTTTCATTTCTTACTGTAGACAACAGAAATCGGCGACGCTATTCTAGGCTCGCGGCCTAGTTGGGAAGTATGAAATAACATGGAGTCGCCACCCGGTGTGAACCGGGACAAAGATTTAAGGCCGCACTCACCCCTCGCAAGGGAAGACCTCAAACCGTTGGGTTCGGAATGGTCCCTTACTTATGTCACTTGTGATGATATAATTTGTGCAATAAACTAACCGAATCTATTCATCATTCATGATCAAGGGTACTTAGATCTAACGTGCTTTCATCCAAATAAATTCACGCAATGTAACACAACAAGCATATTGAACCATTAAATCAACATGTATAAATCATTACCCAAACGCATCATAAACTAAGAACATGCATAATGAACAACCTAAACATGCTTTAACAAATAAATAACAAACTAAATTAAACCATTCTTTAAATAATAAACATATAACCTAAAGACTATAACATGCTCAAATACAAATTCTGGATGAGACGAGATGCGTGTATCTTAAGTGGTACGTGGCATTGTATCCAGAGTGCAGACCATACTACCGTCTATTCGGAGTCGGCTATGGAATTTACGTCCGGGTTTCCATCCGATATACCACAAAAGAGAACACATATCCCGCTCATCCAACAATCACATCATGCTTCAAACGACTCTCATGCAATTATATATCAAAATAAATAAAACAACAATAAAGAAGATAAGTAGAAAGGTGCCCTCAGGTCTAACCTCTTTTGTCGTCTAAGAAAGGGCGTTACACGTCCGTTGGAAGGGCGAATGATCCGCTACTCTTTTAGTTCACCAACTCAACGTCTTTCCTCGCTGTTTTGCTGTTCGGGCTGCTGTTTCAAGTCCGTTTCGCTGCTGTTTCGCTGCTACGTTTCAGGTCACTGTCTTGATGGTTTAGCAGACTGTTTTGGGTGATTTTGAAGGCTTAGGGAGGTGCGTTTGTGAGGATTTTTTAGGGAAACTTTATGGAGGTTTTGGGGATGGTGTTTAGGTGATTTTAGGACTGTTTTATGGGTTAAAGACGCAACAAAAACTGACCAGAACAGGGGACGAAACTGTGCAGTTCAAGGTGCAGTGAGGGGTGTTTCGGGACTGTTTTGGGCGCTGAATTGGAGCTGTGAATGGGGGTCTTTTGTGCGACTTTGGGGCTGTATTTGAGGCTTATTTTAAGGTGTTTTAGGGCTGTGAATGGTGGCTGGAACTCGGCAATGGAGGGCTGTGAAAAGGGGTTTGGGCGTGAGTGGTGTTGGTGAAGAAGAGAATATGCGGCAATTGGAGGGTTTGTTGGCTTGGTGTTGCGGCAATGGAGGCTATTGGAAGGGCTTTGGGCGTGCAAAGAAGGCTTCACAAAGTGCTTGGACGTGTTTGAGAGAAGGATGTGTCCTAGGGTTGAGTGAATTTTAGGGTTTATTCTCTTTGTATTTTTGTGAGGATCAGCCAGCCAGCCAGGGTTTAGATGTGTGGGTTAAGGGTTCTTTTTATATGCCAAGGGAGGGGTTTTACCTTGTTGGGGAAGGAATATGATTTGTGTATTAATTGGGGATATCTTTTAATTTAGTATGTGATAAGGAAATCTTTTAATTAAGGGAAGTGATTTGATTTATTCTTTTTAGTTAAGAATATGATTTATTTAAATTTGTAGGTGATTTAATTAAATTAAGAATGTGTTTTATTCAATTTAGGAATTTAATTTAATTAGATTTTAATTTAATTTCAAGTTTAATTTAATTGGTGAATGTGATTTAATTTAATTGGTTTTAATTTAATTAGTGACATGTATTTTAAATGTTTTAATTATTTAATTTGTGATTTAATGGGTTTGGTGTGTTTTAAAACAGAGGTCCAACAAGCGAACCCGAAGCGAAACAACCGAGTTAAATCTGACAAAATACTAATTCCCAACTTTACCCTTTCAACGTCCATTTCCCGCGGCTTTCACAACTAAAGAGGTAGTGTCTCCATACGAGACTCATCATCGGGCTGATATGCAAAAATGCAATGCCTACAGTCGCCCCCACTTTGATGGGACTTGTGCAGTGTGTGACAATGACAATTCTATCAAAGTACGTGCAATGCATTTTTACTTACCTGGCTCGCCAGCTGTCACCTGGTCTGCCTGTTGTGCTGAGTTGATAATGCTAAACCCCGTACCTAGGGCGTCGCGGTTGCGTCTCCGTACCTAGAGTGCCGCAGTGATGATGTTGGTTGTCTGGATGCTAACCCCGTACCTAGGGTGTCGCAGTGACGTCTTCATACCGAGAGAGCCACAAATGTCTGAATAGTCCACATGTCGTACCTGGCGTGCTAACCCCGTACCTAGGGCGTCGCTGTGGTCTGAATGCTAACCCCGTACCTAGGGTGTCGCTGTGACGTCTCCGTACCTACAGAGCCACAAAATGTCTGAATAGTCCACATGCCGTACCTGGCGTGCTAACCCCGTACCTAGGGCGTCGCTGTGGTCTGAATGCTAACCCTGTACCTAGGGTGTCGCAGTGACGTCTCCGTACCTAGAGAGCCACAAATGTCTGAGTGCTAACCCCGTACCTAGGGTGTCGCGGTGACGCCTCCGTACCTAGAGTGCCACAAATGTCTGAATGCTAACCCTGTACCTAGGGTGTCGCAGTGGCACCTCCGTACTAGAGTGCCACAAATGTCTGAATGCTAACCCCGTACCTAGGGTGTCGCGGTGACGCCTCCGTACCTAGAGTGCCACAAATGTCTGAATGCTAACCCCGTACCTAGGTGTCGCGGTGACGTCTCCGTATCTAGAGAGCCACAAATGTCTGAGTGCTAACTCCGTACCTAGGGTGTCGCGGTGACGCCTCCGTACCTAGAGTGCCATAAATGTCTAGAGTGCCACAAATGTCTGAATGCTAACCTGGCGTGCTAACCCCGTACTTGGGGTGTCGCGGTAGTCCACATAGTCTGATCTGAATTAAGTTGTGTTGTAGGTCTTGTTCCCAATCTGAGTTTGTTGTGATGTGGGTCTTGTTCCCGATCTGAGTTGAGTTGAGGGTCTTATTCCCTTAATTGTGGGTCTTATTCCCGTGGGTCTTGTTCCTGAAGTGAGTTGAGGGTATTGTTCCCTGAATTGTGGGTCTTGTTCCCGAAGTGAGCTGAGGGTCTTGTTCCCTGAATTATGGGTTTTGTTCCCGTGGGTCTTGTTCCCGAAGTGAGCTGAGGGTCTTGTTCCCTGAATTGTGGGTTTTGTTCCCGTGGGTCTTGTTCCCAAAGTGAGCTGAGGGTCTTGTTCCCTGAATTATGGGTTTTGTTCCCGTGGGACTTGTTCCCAAAGTGAGCTGAGGGTCTTGTTCCCTGAATTATGGGTTTTTGTTCCGTGGGTCTTGTTCCAAAGTGAGCCGAGGGTCTTGTTCCCTGAATTGTGGGTTTTGTTCCCGTGGGTCTTGTTCCCGAAGTGAGCTGAGGGTCTTGTTCCCTGAATTGTGGGTTTTGTTCCCGTGGGTCTTGTTCCCGAAGTGAGCTGAGGGTCTTGTTCCCTGACTTGTGGTCTTGTTCCCGAAGTGAGCTGAGGGTCTTGTTCCCTGAATTATGGGTTTTGTTCCCGTGGGTCTTGTTCCCAAGGTGAGATGATGGTCTTGTTCCCTGAATTGTGGGTTTTGTTCCCGAACTGTTGATGTGATGTGGTCCATTCCCGAACTGTATCTCCATTCTTGGAGTGCCATTCCTGGCGTGCCATTTTTGACGTGCTCATTCTTGAGCTGTCCATTCCCGGACTATATCTCTATTCTCGGAGTGCCATTCCCGGCGTGCCATTTTCGTGTGTGCTCATTCTCGAGCTGTCCATTCCCGGACTATATCTCCATTCTCAGAGTGCCATTCCCGGCGTGCTCATTCTCGAGCTGTCCATTCCCGAACTATATCTCTATTCTAGGAGTGCCATTCCCGGCGTGCCATTCTCGGCGTGCTCATTCTTGAGCTTTCCATTTCCGGACTATATCTCCATTCTCGGAGTGCTATTCCCGGCAGAACTGATCTGATGTGATGTGGGCCTCGCCCCCAGAATGCCATACCCGACAAGACTGATACTGATGTAATGTGGGCCTCGCCCCCAGAATGCCATACCCGACAAGACTGATATTGATAAAGATGTGGGCCTCACCCCCAGAATGCCATACCCGACAAGACTGATACTGATAAAGATGTGGGCCTCGCCCCCAGAGTGCCATACCCGGCAAGACTGATACTGATGCTAATACGGGCCTCGCCCCAAACTGATGTTGATGTGGGTCTCGCCCTAAACTGATGCTGATGTGGGCCTCGGCCCTGGGATTCATTCCAAATTCTGACGACATGGGCCTCGGCCCTGGGATTCATTCCAAATTCTGAAGACGTGGGCCTCGGTCCTGGATTCATTCCAAATTTTGAAGATGTGGGCCTCGGCCCTGGGATTCATTCCATGGATTCATTCCAAATTCTGACGACGTGGGCCTCGGCCCTGGGATTCATTCCAAATTCTGATAAGGTGGGCCTCAGCCCTGGGATTCATTCTCGAATCTGCTCATAGTGTGGGCTTCGCCCCCTGGGATTCATTCCCGGACTCTGCTGATATAGGCCTCGACCATAGGACTCATATTGGTATGGGCCTCGCCTCCAAACTGATACTGATATGGGCCTCGCCCCCATGCTGACTCTAATGTGGGCCCCGCCCCATGCTGATACTGATATGGGCCTCGCCCCAAACGGATACTGATGTGGGCCTCGCCCCCATGCTCATACTGATATGGGCCTCGCCCCAAACTGATACTGATGTGGGCCTCAGCCTTGGGACTCATCCCCAAAACTACTACTCGTATGTTCCTGATTCTGGTTGGCTTGTCTTTGCCGCTTTCTCTTTTTCTTCCTTGAAACCTGTGAATACAAAATAAAACAAACACAAAAAGAATGCAAATACGTTACGTGTATGCATGCATGCGTGAATGAATTTCCTATTTCGTTGGGTTAGGTCTTCCGCCAGTTCTCCATGTGATTGCCCAGTCTTCTCTCTGGTCTCATGACTCAATATCTTGTTATGTCCCTGATTCACGATGTGGTAGACTGGTCGCCCCCAGTCTTGGTTTAGCTTTCTGCTCTCCGCTGTTTGTATTTGGTCAAGATGAACCATATGGTGGGGCCTTCTATATCATCATGCTATATCACATTCTACGAAATAGTCCCAATAGTTATACATATCATTGTCCTCAAAGAATGCTCAGTAATGAAACCAGAGAACCTTCAAAACATTCAATGCAACTCAAATCCAAGTCTTTGAATAAATGATCTATGCCAGACTCAAAGTGTGTGTGTGCAAAGGTTTCTTCGCAGATTCATCCCCAGGTAAGCGAACTCAATGATTTCATCAATAATCGGGATCGATGGGTCAAACCAACCTAGATGTCTCAATTATGCCTGCAATTGCTTTTTTGTGCTCAATGTGGTATGGTTTTCTTTCTCTTTTTTCTTTTCATTTTGAACTTCTTTTTTTTTTCTTTTCTTTTCTTTTTCCTTTTTTTCTTTCTCTTTTTTTTTTCAACACACCTACCCTTTAAGGTAGCATTTCTCCTCATGGTGGTCCTAATACTCGCCCATGGGTAGCTTCACGCTTATTGGTTATAGGTGGTTCAATTCTTTTCTTTAGAGACATTTTTTTTTCAACCATACCACATATCATAACATAAGCAAATCAAGATAGACATCTAAGCAAACGGTCATTCACCGACCTACAATTTCTTCAACTAGTCACCTTGCCAACTACTCAGGTTTTCACCACTAAGAACCTATAGTGAAGTGTTTACGAGTCTAACATAGATCAATCACTCAAAGTATCAGATAAAAGTACATCAAGAGTTTATCGTTTCTAAGGTTTCACCTTAAAGCAATCAATTTCATCATCGGACTTATGGCTAACTATTAAGGACTAAAAACAAACAACAAAATTTTTTTTCTTTTTTTTTTCTTCAATTTTTTTTTTCTCTTTTTTTTTTTCTCTTTTTTTTTTTCTCTTCTTTTTTTCTTTGGCCCACCATGGTCTTTCTATCCTTTTTGTAAGATTTTCTGTTCCTCAGTTTCCTTTTCCCCGATTTCCATGTTTTCTAAACTCTTCTTGACAAGTCTTCTTTTATCCCTAACCCAACGGATATCTATGATGGCTTTTAAGACACGAGGGTTAACATGATGCATGTATGCATGGGATGCATGTGATGTATGAGACACAATATGCATGGGGTTATCAAAAGCATAAAGGGTGGCCCCTTTAGGTCATACAACTATGGTTCACATGTGGGTTTACGGGAGTGTGGACAAAGGCTCTCGTTTGACGAAGGATTACCCACAACTAGGACTCCCCACTCAAGGGTTCAAGCGACCAAGTGAGCGCACCTTTTTTATACCTTACGGTACGTGCCAACGAGTTACGGTGTGTGAATAACTGTCGAATGGATTTCCCGTTGTAGATTCCCCAGAGGGAGGGTGAAGCGAGGCTCTCTTAAGTACCCAAGCCCCTTAGGCTCTTATCGCTTGGTGTCAGGAATAAACAACGAGTCCTCCAAACTAGTTTGTCACAACGAGCTACAAGTAATGATTATATCGGTGTCTTCACAGCTTTTCCTTATGAAAAGGTAGTGAGTGAAGGAAGACACCCAACCATCACCTAGCTCCAACAAAGCCTTTGATTAACCCCTTTCAACTCACTATCGAAACGATTAACTAAAGTACAAATCATAAACATCACAAGACATGATTTCGGGGCCGATTCAAAATATCCCCAGTGGAGTCGCCAGACTGTAGACAACAGAAATCGGCGACGCTATTCTAGGCTCGCGGCCTAGTTGGGAAGTATGAAATAACATGGAGTCGCCACCCGGTGTGAACCGGGACAAAGATTTAAGGCCGCACTCACCCCTCGCAAGGGAAGACCTCAAACCGTTGGGTTCGGAATGGTCTCTTACTTATGTCACTTGTGATGATATAATTTGTGCAATAAACTAACCGAATCTATTCATCATTCATGATCAAGGGTACTTAGATCTAACGTGCTTTCATCCAAATAATTTCACGCAATGTAACACAACAAGCATATTGAACCATTAAATCAACATGTATAAATCATTACCCAAACGCATCATAAACTAAGAACATGCATAATGAACAACCTAAACATGCTTTAACAAATAAATAACAAACTAAATTAAACCATTCTTTAAATAATAAACATATAACCTAAAGACTATAACATGCTCAAATACAAATTCTGGATGAGACGAGATGCGTGTATCTTAAGTGGTACGTGGCATTGTATCCAGAGTGCAGACCATACTACCGTCTATTCGGAGTCGGCTATGGAATTTACGTCCGGGTTTCCATCCGATATACCACAAAAGAGAACACATATCCCGCTCATCCAACAATCACATCATGCTTCAAACGACTCTCATGCAATTATATATCAAAATAAATAAAACAACAATAAAGAAGATAAGTAGAAAGGTGCCCTCAGGTCTAACCTCTTTTGTCGTCTAAGAAAGGGCGTTACACGTCCGTTGGAAGGGCGAATGATCCGCTACTCTTTTAGTTCACCAACTCAACGTCTTTCCTCGCTGTTTTGCTGTTCGGGCTGCTGTTTCAAGTCCGTTTCGCTGCTGTTTCGCTGCTACGTTTCAGGTCACTGTCTTGATGGTTTAGCAGACTGTTTTGGGTGATTTTGAAGGCTTAGGGAGGTGCGTTTGTGAGGATTTTTTAGGGAAACTTTATGGAGGTTTTGGGGATGGTGTTTAGGTGATTTTAGGACTGTTTTATGGGTTAAAGACGCAACAAAAACTGACCAGAACAGGGGACGAAACTGTGCAGTTCAAGGTGCAGTGAGGGGTGTTTCGGGACTGTTTTGGGCGCTGAATTGGAGCTGTGAATGGGGGTCTTTTGTGCGACTTTGGGGCTGTATTTGAGGCTTATTTTAAGGTGTTTTAGGGCTGTGAATGGTGGCTGGAACTCGGCAATGGAGGGCTGTGAAAAGGGGTTTGGGCGTGAGTGGTGTTGGTGAAGAAGAGAATATGCGGCAATTGGAGGGTTTGTTGGCTTGGTGTTGCGGCAATGGAGGCTATTGGAAGGGCTTTGGGCGTGCAAAGGAGGCTTCACAAAGTGCTTGGACGTGTTTGAGAGAAGGATGTGTCCTAGGGTTGAGTGAATTTTAGGGTTTATTCTCTTTGTATTTTTGTGAGGATCAGCCAGCCAGCCAGGGTTTAGATGTGTGGGTTAAGGGTTCTTTTTATATGCCAAGGGAGGGGTTTTACCTTGTTGGGGAAGGAATATGATTTGTGTATTAATTGGGGATATCTTTTAATTTAGTATGTGATAAGGAAATCTTTTAATTAAGGGAAGTGATTTGATTTATTCTTTTTAGTTAAGGATATGATTTATTTAAATTGGTAGGTGATTTAATTAAATTAGGAATGTGTTTTATTCAATTTAGGAATTTAATTTAATTAGATTTTAATTTAATTTCAAGTTTAATTTAATTGGTGAATGTGATTTAATTTAATTGGTTTTAATTTAATTAGTGACATGTATTTTAAATGTTTTAATTATTTAATTTGTGATTTAATGGGTTTGGTGTGTTTTAAAACAGAGGTCCAACAAGCGAACCCGAAGCGAAACAACAGAGTTAAATCTGACAAAATACTAATTCCCAACTTTACCCTTTCAACGTCCGTTTCCCGCGGCTTTCACAACTAAAGAGGTAGTGTCTCCATACGAGACTCATCATCGGGCTGATATGCAAAAATGCAATGCCTACACTTACATGATTGGTTTAGGAAAAAACACATATGCTAAAAAACGAAGAGCTAAACAATTATGTGTTTGTTGTAAATATGCACGCTGGATATGCAACACTCCTTGTCGTTATGTAGGAATGAAGTCTGAAAGTTGCGAAGATGAAATTCAATTCATTAGAGATGACTTGAGTAAGAAGTCTTTGGATGATATATCATTGACTTTTGAGACACATCATATTGGACATGTTCATCGAGTAATTCATAATTTGCTTACACAATTTCAAAAAGAAAGACAACAATACAGTCTCGGGAATCTGATTTGAAAAGACCATGTTTGCCAATTTATAAGAAAAATAGATTGGAAGCCTATCATCGACCCATATAGAGCGTTCAAGCCATTACTGGACGTAAAACCAGAGGAAGATGCAAGCCACAATCACAACTACCAGTACATATTTTTCAATTTATTGCTTTGATTTCATTTACTTTAAATTGCTGTTTTAATTTACTGTTTTGTTTTTTTTTTTGCTGACAATATCTAAACTTTTTGTCTTTCACGATATATTTTACTTTTCATATGAAAAGTATCATTTTACAGGTACTAGTGTATTTATTACTCATCATTTTTCAGGATCTATAAATTGAGGTCGTCATTTCTCTATTTGACACATCTAAGTAAGAGAGATAGCCAAAAAAATTGAGAAAAGTTCAAGACGATGAGTTACTAATAGCTGTGTCTTTTGTGGAACTAGCTCTGAAACTAAACCATAAATTGTTGAGGCTGCATAAGAATTGGGTAGAGTTATGGCAGAAAGAAACATGCACTTAGTGTTGGGGTTGGTGCTCAGAGCGCCAATCCGGACCGTATTTATGTCTGATTCATGAATACGAAAATCCCCTTTTCCATAATATTACTTTCTTAGTGGTTACACCTCTTGTTTTTATATACGTATTCGATCTAATTACTATTAGATTGAAACTAAATATGGTTTAGTGATATGTATATATTAGACAAAGGCCCGATAATATATAATGCAGTACACAGTTACAAAGTTAGTTTGTAATTGACATTGGGAAGTGGCACTGCTAAATGTATATTATCGAATATAGTTCATGGTCAAGATTTACTAACACGGGTCGGTTAGTCAAATCCGTTGAGACCAGTACATGTCGTATATCGTGACTTGGTCCGATGGTTTATCCCAATGAACCATGAGTCTTGGGAGACTCGTATAGACGTGTAGGTGTTTATAGTGGATAAACACTGAACGACTCACCGAAGATTCTTAATGGATGGTACACCAACGTCAATAAGAATCTTCTCGGGTTGAGTAGCATAGTGGTCATTCGACTTGAGACACCACTGTGGATGTATGAGACATCCTCCACACTTAGATGGCAGTCATGTCTCCGATCTATTTAGATCAGACCTCCGCCTGTTCATTGGGTGTGGACCGATCCTCAGGATATCCTGTGTGTGTCAAGATAGGATCCGTCAGTCCTGTGTACAGGGCATAGGTAGTCCATATGTGATTAGCAATCAGTTAAATCTATGGCCATAGTAAACTTCGGAAGTAAGTTTCGAATGTTATTTAGAGATTGCTAATAGAAACGTCGACGGGATAATACCTATAGAGATTTGACGTTTACATCTATATCTCTGGGATTATCCGGATACCTGTGACGGATACGTATGCAATGAACTCGACCTGTATGATTCAGCTAGTTTATCCGTGGTCGTCATAATTTACGGGTGGGTAAATTATGGACACAAAATTGGATTTTGTGACGGATACACCTGAATCTAGAGAGTCTCACTAATGAAATATACTCGTAGAGCACTAGGGCAACTTTTATGAATAATGATGATTATTTATAAATCGTTTAAACGTTAAACGAAAAATACATGCGAACGGGCCGAATCGTCATTTCCTAATTAATGTGTATTTGTATTTAATATATGATATTATTAAATACACATTAATAATTGTCAAATAAAGGTATTTGACATATATCATTAATATATGTATTTGAGATATTTAAAGTAAATATAATACATATATTTGAGATATTTGTATTTAATTAATTATTTAATTATTTAATTGTTAAATGATTAATATAATTAAAATATAAATATATCACCAAATGATAAAGTTAGGAAATGATTATAAGTTGCAATTGTTGACTTATACTTTAAAGGAAATGGTTGTTAAAATGATTTTGACTTCTTAAGATATTTGTTTAAATTGTTTGAAAAATGAAAATATATTTTTTCCTTTATTTTTGCTAATTTCGGCCAACACCCTATTTGAATATAATTGTTATATTCTTAAGTTGCTTTTGTTGACTTGTTAAAAGGTTATTAAAGTTGTAATGATTCAAGTAAACAAGTTGACAAAGCTTTAATTAAATGAAATAAAAATATCATGATATTTTGTATATACACCAAATTCGGCCAAGGCTTATTTTGGAGGAGGTATATATTGTTTCATTTCATTTTAGGGTTTAAGGAGTTCATTTGATACCAAAATAACATAAAAGAAGTTGAGAGAAAAGCTTGAAGCCTAAAGGAAGATGGCTTGGAAAATCATGATTTTGTAAGTTATCTTTCAAAGTCTTCAACATGAAAATTGTTTCTAACATGCTTAGCATCATTTTGTGTTGCTTTGTTGTTGTCTCTCTTCTTATAGTTTGTGTTTTATTTGGTTGTGAACTTTGATGAAAGATTGAAGCATGTAAGTGAGCTTAAACTTGCTTTAAAACTTACTTTTGATTTTTAGAAAATCAAAGTTGCCATTCTAGAGTTAGTAAGCCACTCCTTGGTGACCTAGAATTTTTCTAGAGTTATTTAAAAGTGGTGAGGCTTGATTGGTGAAGTATTGAATGGATTAAAGTGTTGGATTTTGTAAATTTGGTAAAATTGGACAATTTGATGAAATTGAAAAATTAGGGTTCATAACCCACTCCAAATTTGGGGCTTTTCATATATGTGATGTATTATGGTATGAATATGATGCATGTAAATTTTTGGGTTGATTGGATTTGATCTTGGCATGTTTTGAACAAAAGGGACCAAATTACAATTAATTCAAAAATGGGGGACCTCACGGCAATTAGCTCAAAATTCGGGATTTGTGTTAAATATGATTTTGATGCATTAGATGTGTTGAAAAACATTTTAGAAATGATTTAGAATCATCCAAAATTGTATTTGACAACTTTTGGACTAAAAAGATCAATTTACAAAGTTTTGGGGTAATTCGATAATTACCAAGGAAATCAGACACATTTTCTTTTTAATATTTGAGATCCGAACAATTAAGTCCGTAGGAGTGTCTTAACACCTAGTGCCTTAAAGCCAACCGGTTTGGGAGTCACTAGCCCAAAGCTCGTTACCAGGATTGAAGATATATTATTATCATAAAAAAAACTATTTTGTATTTATTAATAAACTTTCATTGCCAAAAAGTGTGAACTCTAACGTAATTTTAGGACAAAAATATTACTCTCTTTTGAACAAAACCTATTAATATTGTGGGCATAATAAATTGATTGATACCTTATTTTATCCAACCCTGAGCAATTTTCGTATTTTGGCCATAACTTTTTACTCTGATATTGGATTGAAGTGATTCCAATTCCATAGGAAATAAGATTAAAAAATCGACAACTTTACTGCTGATAAGAGTCTCTAATTCCGAAGGGTTCAATACCAAAATTGACGAAAGATCCAAAGTGTTTCATTTGTAATTATATAAAAAGAATTAAACAATATTTGGTGGAGGGTGTCACATCCACCTTTCGGTGGATACCCCTCCACCTTGACAATTGCAATGTAATTGTTAGGAGGTGCTGAACACCTATTGTTATAAATAGAGGTGCTCAACATCTTATTTCCTCAGCTTCATTCACAAGATTCACTCTGAAATAATGTGAAGGGATCCAGCTCTTGTGTGTTTTATTTTTATAAGCTTTTTCTTGTAATTTTTTTTAGTAATAAAATTATGCATGTTTTTATTCAAATTATGAGTAGTTAATTTATTTTTTACTGGGAAAAGGGTGAAACTTTTAATATGATAATTTAGATTAATTTCACTTATATTATAATATATAAGTTGTAATCTAATGATTAATATTTAATTTAATTCTGGATTAATTATTGACAAACTTTGTTACCGCATATATGGCTGATTTTATTTATTTAGCATAATTGAGTATCTAACTCGACTTGTTATAGAAAAAAATTATCACCGTCTTTATGGCTGATTTTATTTGTTTTGGCATAATTAATTCCTGAAATAAATTAATTGGGTAATAATGACAATTTATATATATTATAAAAAATGATATTTCTAAATTTGAAATATTAAAAGTGGATCCCCTAGCCCCAATATTTTATTTTATTATTGCAGTTTAATTTAAAAATTTGCAATCACTAAAACAATTCAATTTTTTTTTCACTCAAATTATTATTTTATCCTATTAAATCTCTTCCCTGTGGATCGACCCCGGACTTACCGGGTTATTTTATTATTTCGACACTCTTATACTTGGGAGTAAAAAATCACTTTTTGAGCGTGTTAAGCAAATCATAATTTAGTGAAATTATGACTTTTTAGCCATTGTTACAGTACTAAAGGATGTAGGAAAATTCTCGAAATTTTTGGAATTATTCTGGATACGTTTTGGGAATTTTCGGCACTAGGGGCAAAAGGTTAATTTGTGGAAATTACCATAATTCAACCACTGCTACACTACATGTGCCACTATAGTAGTGGGCTGTCCGGTTTCACAAATGATTCGGCTGTTCGGATATCCTGGTCGGCCGGTTCTGTGAACCAGTAAGTAGTTAACGTGTAGCCACAAAAAGTGTTTCTGAAAATTTTACCTTAAGTCATTTTGCATAATCACTCTTTAATATTTGATATTAATGAGTGATATGGTGAAATATGGATGAAATAGAGGTATTTGATACTGATTAATTTATTCGAATTATTTTTTTTTTAAAGTTGATTTCACCCACCGACGTTTTTCCATAGTATTTGCCCCAACATCTATATCCTTCTTATCATTGATTAAACTCCCCCATCATCAAACACCCCAAATTCTGAACCAGTGAACCCTAAATTTTAGGATCTCCCGCTCATGGGCGAGTCAGACATCACCACCATCACCAAATCACTCCTCGATGGTTGATATTCCTACAACTGCCGTCCAAACACCATTATGGTACCTCAAGCAATGATCCCAATTTTCTCAACTTTTAATTTCCACACAGTTTTAGGTCTCTTATGTAACTTTTGGGTCACTTTTTAATTTTCAAAAGTTTCAGTTATAATTTCAAGAAAATTTTGTATCACTTCCTTAATTTCTAAATGTTTCGGGTCATTTTATAATTTCTAAAATTATTGGGCTTTATTTTGCAAATTTTAAAATTTTCGAGTTATTTTTATGGAGAAATCTGATATCACTCATCCTGTTAAAATTATCGGAGATGGCCACAATTATGTCTTGTACCCACTATCAGTTAGGCTACTGGAGGTGTAAATAAGAAGAAGAAGAATAATAATAATAAGAAGAAGGGCAAGGCCAAATCGTCAAAGTCTTCTAGGAAGGCAAATGACAAATCCCAAGATGTATGCCTACAGTGTGGCAAACGGGGTCACTGGAAGCGTGACTGTCGTGAGTATAAGGCGCACATGAAGGAAATCAAAGCGGGCAAGGCACCGGCTTCAGGTATGTTTGTTATAGAAATAAACATGTCTAATTCTAGTTTTAAAAATTGGATTTTTGATTCTGGTTGTGGTACTCATATATGTACTGATGTGCAGGATCTGCATATTAGCAGGAGACTGGCCTCATGGGAGATTGATCTACGAGTTGGAAACGGGACCATGGTCGCTGTTTTGACTGTAGGGACTTATATTTTGGAACTACCCTCGGGGCATGTACTAAACTTATCAGACTGTTATTATGTACCTAGTTTGACTAGGAATATTATATTTGTATCTTCATTAGCCCAATGTAGGTATACTTTTGTTTTTAGAAACAATGGGTGTTTTATGTATAAAAATAATATGGAGATATGTAGTGCTGATGTGAATAATGGTCTTTATATTTTGAATATAAATCAATCTCAAACATATAATGTAACAAACAAAAGGCTTAAACTAAGTAACAAAGATGAAACTTATATTTGGTATTGTCGTCTGGGACACATTAACAAGACTCGCATATCCACACTTTCGAATAATGGGTACTTGGACGGATTTGATCAAAATGCATATGACGTCTGCGAATCTTGTTTATTAGGCAAAATGCATAAAACACCTTTTAGCGGTAAAGGTGCACGTGCCACCAAACTGTTATCCCCCGTTCATAGTGACATATGTGGGCCCATGTCTAGCCAAGCTAGAGGTGGATATGAATACTTCATAACCTTTACGGATGATGCATCACGTTATGGTTATGTGTATCTTATGAGACACAAGTCGGAAACCTTTGAGAAATTCAAAGAGTTTCGACACGAAGTAGAAAAACAGACTGGAAAAAGTATTAAAACATTACGGTCGGACCGTGGTAGAGAATACTTAAGCAATGAGTTTCTTGATTACTTGAAAGAGTATGGTATTCTTTCACAGTGGACTCCTCTCGGAACACCGCAATTAAATGGTGTGTCCGAACGGAGCAACCAAACTTTGTTAGACATGGTAAGGTCGATGATGAGTCGCACAGAGCTACCTATTTCCTTATGGGGATATGCATTGAACAGTGCAATACTTATTTTGAATAAGATTTTGTCAAAGTCTGTCCAACAGACTCCGTATGAAATATGGACAGGAAAGAAATTGGGTTTCTCATTCCTGAAGATTTGGGGTTGCTGGGCATACGTTAAACGTTTGGATGGTACCAAACTTGAACCCAAATCGGATAAGTGTCTATTTGTAGGTTATCCATGCTACAGTCTGTGAGAAGCAGCCTTTATTCTAGGAATAAAGATCTACCGGGATAGATCTAGAAAGCTGCTTGGACTCTCCCAGAGCACGTACATTGATAAAGTGTTGAAGAGATTCAACATGGAACAGTATAAGATGGGACTGTTGCCAGTGTCACATGGTGTCACTCTATCTAGGGACATGTGTCCTAAAACTCAAGATGAGAGAGACAACATGAATCGGATCCCGTTCGCATCGGCAGTCGGATCAATCATGTATGCCATGATATGTACGCGACCTGATGTCTCGTATGCTTTGAGCATGTGTAGACGCTATCAGGCTGATCCAGGTGATGGTCACTGGGTTGCGGTTAAGAACATCCTTAAGTATCTTAGACGAACTGGAGATGGAGAACTTGAGGTAACTGGGTTTATCGACGCAAGTTTCCAAACCGATAAAGACAACTGTAAGTCGCAATCTGGGTATATATTGTGTTTGAATAACGGAGCAGTAAGCTGGAAATCTTCCAAGCAAGAGACTGTTGCCGATTTAACAACAGAAGCAGAATACATCGCTGCAGCTGAGGCAGTAAAAGAGGAAGTTTAAATCCGTAAATTCCTAATTGGATTAGGAGTAGTTCCGTTAGCAGCTGAGCCCGTTCCATTGTATTGTGACAATAACGGGGCTATAACGCAGGCTAAGGAACCGCAGTCTTATCAACGATCCAAGCATGTTCTTCGACGTTTCCATCTGATTCGCGAGATCATACATCGTGGCGATGTGAAGATCGAGAAGGTCGCATCAAAGGACAATATTGCAGATCTGCTGACGAAAGCTATTCCTCAGCAAAAGTTTGAGCGACATGTACATAGTTCATGTGTTAGATACTTGAGTGACTGGCTATACGCCAAGTGGGAGATTGTTGGACAATTATGACCCATAACGTCACTATTTGTAAAAGACATTGTGGTTTTTGTACAAATTAACTATGTGACAATGGAAATTGATATTTTATCATTTTGTAATTAGATTACTTGAATATATAAATGATAAAAGTCCTTATGATTAGTTCCGGATTAATAAGAAATGAGACGATATCAATCCATAAAGGTTTAATCATTAAATATCCCTAATCGTAGTATTATCGAGACTGGACATCGATAATGCGGAATAGACTAGTATTGCACTTGTGCGCGTTGTGGGAGCATAACAACATAGTTCTCATATATTTAAGTATTGGATACTTATGCAAGTGTAATAAGAGGTTGTGTTTACCGATGGTACGGGAACAGATTCGCTCTGGATAGACCCCGCGGAATCCCATTGGTAGTATGACTATGTGTCTATGAGAATCCGCATCAGGGTAGATGTATTTGGTCTTATCCTGAGACTTGCATCGCTAGTACTTGCGACAATCAATACGCTTTGGTTTTGGTCGTCCGAGACTTTAACAGGTTCTGTGTACGTCTCTTCTGGGTTTATTGAGAATGGTAGTGTATTGGGTGTGATGTCAAGACGGAAGTATCACTTCAGTCACATGGAGATGATGATCACACAGGGATACAGAACTGGTTCTCTATTATGTTGCAATTATCGGGATAATATGACAAGGTCATGATTATCCGATTATAGAGACTAGTTGTTTGTGATCTGATATATGTTTCGTACGGGGTAGACACTATTACAGCCCCAGGCCTTGCATGTGACATCAGATACTGGATCGCAATACGAAATACTACGTATACTACGCCTATTATAGATTATATATTCCTTAAAGAATATTTCTGGAGAATTGGGTAGGCACAACGCTTTGCTAGAAGCCAACAATGTCTTGTAAATCGGTAAGAATGTGGTACCGAGTACGCACGTGTTCGGATAGTCCAACGACCAGATTTACTGCCAACATATCCAGAGATCTCATGGGTCGCTTCCCGAAGATTCACCAATGACGTATGACTCGAAAATAATTAATCTGGGATTAATTAGAAGAGAGAGAAAATTAATCTAGGATTAATTACGGTAAGAATTTATCTGGGAAAAAATTCAATTAAGAGAGAGAGAACGATTAATTTGGAATTAATCGATAAAATTAATATATTTGATATATTAAATGAAATTAGATTTCATAACGGAATTAAAATTGGATTTTAATTCGGGCGAACGAATTAATTTAGAATTAATTCGCGAGCGACTTTAATAGTAATTTTGCTAGGCATAATTATTTAATTAAATTTGATTTAATTACGTCGCAACGGAAAATTCGTTAATTCAGAATTAACGAACCCGAGCCCAGAATATGTTTATGGGCCCACTCGAATTTTAAATCAAAGTAGGGCCGACCACAAGTCACATCACTTGTCACTTTACTTACCTTTATGGTGATGGAATTTGGTAATGGTTGGTGACTTGTAACTTACACAAACTTGAGAGACTTGTGATAGACTTTTACTAACTTTGGAAGTTTGGAAATTGATTACTTGATTTTGGAAATCAAAAAAACACACAAATCACTCTCATTCTCTCCTCACCACCGAAAATCACTCTCTCCCTCTCCTAACCTCACATTACCGAGAGTTGTAAGAAGTTTAAGGGGAATTTTGTTGCAAATTTCTCCATTGCTAGCACATCAAAGATCATACAAAGGTGATAGTGAAACCTTTCCCATTGAGTTTGGAATTCAAACAACAAATCTTGGAGCTTATCATTCATACAAAAGGAGGAGCTTGGAGCACTTCAAAGGAACAAATTTATGTTCTCAACACATCCACTCTACCGTTCAATGTAAGTATTTCCGCTACTTTTTTGCGTATTCACACTTATCTTATGCTTAAATGATCTTGGGATTGATCTTAGAGACCCAACATGGTAATATGTCTCTGATGTATGTGTCGAGACTTACCATTATACATTATATTTTGGGCTCACCCAATAGCCGATTGGCTATCACAATGTATGCTTATTGCTGGCACCGGTTTGGGCCAACTTGGAATATCCTCCAGGAAATTTCAAAGCCATTCCGCTTCTTCCGCTGTTTTGTCTAATGCTATGAACTCTGATTCCATAGTACATTGGACAATACATATTTGCCTCGAGGATTTCCATGACACGGCTGCACTACCAAGTGTGAAAAAAAATCCACTCGTAGATTTGGAATCCACTGTATCGGATATCCAGTTAGCATCACTGTATCCCTCTAGAACAACATGATATCTCGCATAATGCAGCCCATATTTTGAAGTTTATCTCATATACCTCAAAACTCTTACTAGGCTTTCTTGTGGTTATGTTATGGATTGATCGTGTGAAATTTGTGAGATACATCAGACTTCCGATGATTCTCAAATACTCTAATTGCGATACGCTTGAGCCAATATTCTTTGATAGATGAAGAGTTAGGTCTACATGAGTTCTAGCCACATTTATATCCCCTTTGTTATATTTCTCAAGTATCTTCTCAATATAATGAGTCTGAGATAATATATATCATTATGATGTCCTAGAAATCTTAATTCATAGGATCACATCGGCTACTCCTAAATCTTTCATATCAAATCTGCTTGATAACACTTTCTTTGTAGACTGAATCATTTCATGATTACTACCAATTATCAGCATATCGTCTACATAGAGACACACAATGACATATCTTTTTTGAGTTGATTTGGTGTACATACACTTATCACACTCATTGGGTTTGAACCCACTTGATAACATCTATTTGTCAAATTTCTCATGCCATTGTTTAGGTGCTTGTTTTAATCCGTACAGGGATTTTACAAGTTTGCACAACTTCTGTTCTTGTCCAGGAACATTAAACCCTTCTGGTTGTTCCATGTAAATTTCTTCATCCAATTCACCATTCAAGAATGCCGTCTTTACATCCATTTGATGTATTTCAAGACCAAATATAGTTGCTATGGCTATGAGCATTCTTATTGATTTGATACGAGTCACTGGTGAATAAGTGTCAAAGTAATCAAGGCATTCTTTTTGTTATAACCTTTTATGACAAGTCTTGCCTTGTACTTATCTATTGATCCATCCGGTTTCATCTTCCGTTTGAATATTCATTTGTAGCCCAGTGGCTTACAACCTGGAGGAATATCAACCAACTCCCAAGTATGGTTCTGTAGGATGGAATTAATCTCACTGTTGATAGCCTCTTTTCACAAAGGTGCCTCCGGCGAAGACATCGCTTCTTTATAGCTTTGAGGCTCATTTTCTAACAAATATGTCAGAAAATCGGGACCAGACGACTTAGATGTTCTAGCTCTTTTGCTACGTCTAGGTTCGATTATCTTAACGTTTGCACATTGATCTGATTATTGGTCAACCTGATCACTGTCTTTGACAGTATCAATAGTTCTTTTTAGATACTCTATTCTTTGTCTTTCCTTACATGGAAATATCTCTTCAAAAAATGTCGCATTCCTTGACTCAATTATCATATTCGGATTGATGTCAGGAATCTCAGACTTGTGTACCAAGAATCGATACACACTACTATTGCGAGCATATCCAATGAATATACAATTAACAGTTTTGGGTCCTATTTTAACCTTATTAGGTTTATGAACCATTACTTTGGCAAGACACCCCCATATTTTCATATATTTGTAGGAATATACATAACCTTTCCATAAATCATATGGTGTATTGTCCAATCTTCTGTGAGGAAGCTTGTTCAGAACATAGTTTGCGGAAAGCAAGGCTTCCCCCCACAAGTTCTGAGGTAAACCAGAGCTTGTCAACACTGCGTTCATCATTTCCTTCAACGTCCAGTTTTTGCGCTCAGTAATCTCGTTTTATTGAGGCGAATAAGGAGCAATGGTTTCGTGAATAATTCCATGATTGGAACAATATTCACCAAATGGTGATACATATTCACTACCGCTATCGCTCCTGATTCTCTTGATTTTCTTGCCAAGTTGATTTTCAACTTCGTTCTTATAGTGTATAAAGCTCTCAATAGCTTCATCTTTGCTCCTCAGCAAATACACATAACAAAATCTTGTGCTATCATCGATAAAAGTGACGAAGTACTTTTTACCGCCTCTTGTTTGTACAATATTCATATCACACACATCAGTGTGTACAAGTTCCAAGGGTACAAAACTTCATTCTATGGAGTAAAATGATGTTCTATGCATTTTTACTTCAACACATGCCTCACACATATGTTGGCTATCAATTGCAAATTTAGGTATAAGGTCGATGTTAATTAATTTACGCATTGTATCATAATTAACACGTCCTAACCTCTCATGCCATACATTTTGTGACTCAATAATATAAGCGAAAGTTATAGTTTTATTAATAGTATTGTGTCGATTGACAGTCATTACATTGAATTTGAAAAGGCCCTCAGTGAGGTATCCTTTTCCTACATAAACATCATTCTTGGTCAATACAAATTTATCAGAAATAAATGCAAGCTTAAAACCATTCTTGCTAAGGAGAGAGCCTGAGACCAAGTTCTTCCGAATATCAGGAACATGTAAAACATTCTTCAATGTAAGCTCCTTTCCAGATGTCATCTTCAGAACTACTGTGCCTTTTCCAACCACTCTAGAGGTAGATGATAACTGCGGTTTATACCCACTTATTATGGCATCCTTAGCCTATTATTCTGTTATGTTTCGAGTCATTTAATGTCATTTATATTTTATTTTATGTCTTAATTGTAGGAAGCATTAATACATGGATCTTGGGACATTTGTATGTGTTTTATGACCATATGGATGCATTGGACACGTACGGGAGCATAGGAAACAGCGCGCAGTGAGAAAATTATTACTGGCACCGCGACACCCAAGTTCAGGTGCCACGACGCCAGCAAGCAGACACATCCCAACCAAAAAGCCGAGGATTTGGCACTGCAGCGCCAAGTCCTGGCGCCACAACGCCCTCAGCAAGACCATGCGTTACATACACGTTCTAGAGGCTTTAGCGCCGCGGCGCCCAAGCCCAGGCGCCGCAGCGCTGCGGGAAAGGCAGACACGTGTTCCAAAAATATATTTTTAGGGTTTTTAAGATACCCAATGACACCAAGGCTCCATTATAAATACATTAGTTCGTCCAAACTCAAAAGGGGAGGCTAATACACAGCACAAAACACCAAAATATATATTTTAGAGAGATCCAAGGAGGAGGATTGAAGAGCAACAAGAGGAGACAAAGGGGTTGACATCCGAAGAGGAAGCGATTCAATTTGGATTTTTATCTGATTGTTTCTTTCTTAGAACTCTAATGATTTCCATTAGATTCATGACTTGTTTATCATTGTTTTTATCTTTTGTCATGAACTAAACTCCTTAATTCTGGAGAATGATGTAATCGATGCTTGAACCTTGTAATTTTTTGCTAATTTGGTTATGAAGTCTTATTGATTTATTTATATTCTTTTGAGTTTAATGCTTTGTCTTTGCTGGCCACAAATATGATGATATATGTTTGAAATCTATCACTCGAGAGAGGAGATTTTGAATAGATATAGAGAATATAACCTAGGATTTTATAGAGTTCGAGAGAATCTGTAGTCCTTTGAAGTCGTTAATATAGAATCACAAAGCGTAACGAGTTGTTAACTATTAGATTTTTATAGAGATATCGAAGTCTGTAGTTGATGATATTTTCACTCGGCACTCGAGAGAGGGAGTGGATATTTTAGGAGTCTTGACTTATAAACAATATAACTGAACATTGATTAATTGGCATGACAAATACATAGGCGGAAGCTAGGTGAAATCAGGATCTAGAATCTCTATCGTATTAGTTCCTCATATCAAATTATTTTTATATTTATTTATTTAATTAAATCTTTATTAATTATCTCTATATAAAGTTAGTATTATCAATTGTAGTATTTAGTGCGATTTAACGCAATCCATGTGGGTTCGACACTCCAAACTCATTTATACTAAAACTTGACATCGTACACTTGCGGTACGATATAAAATATCACAACAAGTTTTTGGCGTCGTTGCCGGGGAATGTTTGTTTAATTCACATTAATACTACTACCAAGTAATCTTAGATTTAATTTAGATTTTTATCTTTTATTTTTAGTTTATTTTTATTTTGTTTATTGATTTTTTTTTCTTTTGGTGCTTCAGTGAATGCAAAAATCCACAAGTCTCGACTCGCTCCTGTTTGACCCTGAAATAGAAAGAACAACGAGGAGACTAAGGAAAGAAAGGAAAATTGAACAAGAAGCAATGGCAGCTGAAAACAGAGAGATCAACCCACGCCAGGTGGCAATCAGAGATCACTTCAAGCCTGTCATTGATGATACATATTCTGGGATTGCTCATCAACCAATCAACGCTAATAATTTTGAGCTAAAACCTGCATTGATCAACATGGTACAAAGGAATCAGTTTGGGGGTTCAGCTGTAGAGGATCCCAACTTGCACTTAAGGATGTTCATGGAGATCGCAGATACTATAAAAATGAATGGTGTGAGTAAAGAGGCTATCAGACTACGCTTATTTTCATTCTCTTTACGGGATAAAGCGTGGGATTGGCTTCAATCAATACAGACGGGAAGTATCATGACATGGCAGGATATGGCCATAAAATTTCTTGAGAGGTTCTTTCCACCAACTAAATCAGCTCAACTGAGGGCATAAATCAGTATATTTAAGCAGCTGGAAACTGAGACTTTGTATGAAGCATGAGAGCGCTTTAAGGATTTACTACGAAGATGCCCACAACATGATTATGTAGATTGGGTCCAGATTCAGTTGTTCTATAATGGGCTGAATGATTTGAATATGACTGTGGTTGATGCAGCAGCTGGGGGAGCTCTATTCAGGAAATCAGCTGAGGACGCCTATAATTTGTTAGAAGAAATGGCCATTAACCATTTTCGATGGCCAAGTGAACGTGCTACTGTGACCAAAGTGGCTGGAATACATGAAGTGGACCCTCTTGTGGCACTTACAGCTCAGATTTCCACCTTATCTACTGAAGTAGCAGCCCTGAAAAATCCACGAGTATCATCCATTGAATCAGCGGTGGCTGCAAATAGGCTATTATTGGAAGGAGAACAAACTTTGAGCAAGTCCAATACGTGAACGATGAGAACTTCAACAACTATAGAGGAAATCATGTGCCTAACCGTTATCATCCAAACCTGTCATATGCTAACACAGAGAATACCTTGCAGCCTTCATCTGGTTTTGACTATCAAAGAGCTGAGCAGAAATCTTCCTTAGAAGATTTCATGAGCACATTTAATGCTAATACTTCAGCGAGGTTTGAAAGAATGAGTCAAGGCTAGACAATATTGAGACACACATGGAAAATATCGGGGCAACAATGAAGTCCTTAGAAACACAGATTGTGCAGATTACTTCCTCAATGACCAAACAACAGTAAGAGGTATTTGGATAAACAGCCACAGCCTCCAAGCTATCTTTTTCATGTCAAAGCAGCCAGTGGATACAAAAGAAGAAGCTACCATGACCACCATTTGGGTGGTTGCGTCTGGCTGAAGACGTTAAACTTTGCGCTAGCGGGGAGGCAACCATTGCATTTGTTTTATTATTATTTTCTTTATTTTTAATTTTTATTTTATTGTGTGCCATTTGTTTATTTATTCGTTTTGCATGTTATTTATGCAGGTAGCACGAGACACACAACGCCCGCGCAACCAAATTCTAACCAGCAGGAGCATGATCAACTCCATGCACGGTAGTGTTGTTCCTCACTCTTGTTCTTTATATTTATCTTTCATTGAGGACAATACAAGTCTTAAGTTTGGGAGTCTGCGCATGTTGTTTACTTGTTATTTATTTTTTTATTAAAAAAAAAAGTTTGTTTTTAGTCCTATATAGTAAAGCATAAATCCTATGATGATATTGTTTGTTTATGAGTGAAATTTTAGAAATGATAAGTGCCCAATTTACTTTTATCTGATGCCTTGAGTAGTTGATCTATGTTAGACTCGTAAGCACTCAATTATAGGTTTTTAACAGTGAAAACTTAAGTAGTTGGCAATGTGACTAGTTGAAGAAATTGCATGTCGATGAATGACCGTTTGCTTAGATATCTATCCTGATTTGCTAGTGTTATGATGTATGGTATGACTAGAAATAAAAGAAAATGTCTCTAAAGAAAGAAATTAAACCACCTATAACCGATAAGCGTGAAGCTACCCATGGGCGAGTATTAGGACCACTATGAGGAGAAATGCTACCTTCAAGGGTATGTGAGTTGAAAAAAAAAAAGAAAAAAAAAGTTCAAAAAAAAAAGTGCAAAAAGAAAATTATATCATACTGAGCACAAAATAAAGCAATTACATAGCATAATTGAGATATCTAGGTTGGTTTGACCCATCAATCTCAATTTTTAAACGAAATCATTGAGTTGGCTTACTTAGGATCAAGCTGTGACTGAACCTATACACACACACTGTGAGTCTGGCTTAGATAATTTATTCAAGAACTTAGATTTGAATCGCAATTGCATACTTTGAAGGTTCTCTAATTTCATTTATAAACTTTATTTGAGGATAATTTTATGTGTAACTATCAGGACTATGCTTTTGTTATTTTTATATTTTTGCATGATTGTGTGTGAATGACGTTTGTGGGTATCGTCGATGTAAGCCCTCACGAGACTATAACTCGTCCACTAGGGCCTCCTAGGGGTTTAAAGGCTTGTTGCATATGTTAAATACAATCGTGATCCCTACGAAAGTGGCTTAGTTAATTTAGTTATTTTTATTTGTTTATTTATAATTAGTTTTTATTTTTATCTTTTGCTCGGGACTAGCAAAATCTTAAGTTTGGGGGTGTTTGATAAGTATGGTTTATACCCATTTATTATGACATCCTAAGCCTATTATTTTTTTATGTTTCGAGTCATTTAATGTCATTTATAGTTTATTTTATGTCTTAATTATAAGAAGCATTAATACATGGATCTTGGGACATTTGCACGTGTTTTGGGACCATACGGATGCATTGGACACGCACTGGAGCATAGGAAACAGCGCGCAGTGAGAAAATTATATTGGCACTGCGGCACCCAAGTTCAGGGCCACAACGCCAGCAAGTAGACGTATCCCAGCCAAAAAGCCGAGGATTTGGCGCTGTAGTGCCAAGTCCTGGTGCCACAGCGCCCTCAGCAAGACCACGCGTTACATACACGTTCCAAGGTTTTAGCACCGCGACGCCCAAGCCCAGGCGCCACGGCGCTGCGCGAAAGTTAGACACGTGTTCCAGAAATATATTTTTAGGGTTTTCAAGATACCCAATGACACCAATGCTCCATTATAAATACATTAGTTCGTCCAAACTCAAAAGGGGTGGCTAATACACAGTACAAAACACCAAAATACATATTTTAGAGAGATCCAAGGAGGATGATTGAAGAGCAACAAGAGGAGACAAAGGCGTTGACATCCGAAGATGAAGAGATTCAATTCAGGTTTTTTCTTCTTGTTTCTTTCTTAGAACTCTAATGATTTCCATTAGATTCATGACTTTTTTATCATTGTTTTTATCTTTTGTCATGAACTAAACTCCTTAATTCTGGAGAATGATGTAATCGATGCTTGAACCTTGTAATTGTTTACTAATTTTGTTATGAAGTCTTATTGATTTATTTATATTCTTTTGAGTTTAATGATTTGTCTTTGCTGGCCACAAATAAAATGATATATGTTTGAAATCTATCACTCGAGAGAGAAGATTTTGAATAGATCTAGAGAATATAACCTAGGATTTTATAGAGTTCGAGAGAATCTGTAGTCCTTTGAAGTCGTTAATATAGAATCACAAAGCGTAACGAGTTGTTAACTATTAGATTTTTATAGAGATATCGAAGTCTGTATTTGATGATATTTTCACTCGGCACTCGAGAGAGGGAGTGGATATTTTAAGAGCCTTGACTTATAAACAATATAACTGAACATTGATTAATTGGCATGACAAATACATAGGCGACAGCTAGGTGAAATCAGGGTCTAGAATCTCTATCGTATTAGTTCATCATATCAAATTATTTTTATATTTTTATATTTATTTAATTAAATCTTTATTAATTATCGTCAAAATAAAGTTAGAATTATCAATTGTAGTATTTAGTACGAGTTAACGCAAACCCTGTGGGTTCGACACTCTAAACTCATTTATACTAAAACTTGACACCGTACACTTGCGGTACGATATAAAATATCACAACAGTAGACGAGTTTCTCATTGTCAGATGATCACCGCCATCGACCTTCTGAAATGAGGAAAACATCTTGCTATCAGCACATATATGACGAGTAGCCCCAGTGTCTACCCACCATTCTCTCAGATTCCCAACCAAGTTGGCTTCAATTACTACTGCTGATATGTTCATCTCTGAGATCTCATCAGTCAGATGCTCATCTTCAGTGACATTGGCCTCATTTTTCTTTTTCTTGCCCTTGTCCCGAGGCTTATTGTTTCTACAGTCATTTTCCATATGATGCTTTTCCCACAGTTGTAGCACTTACCCTTGAACTTCTTGTTAGCTTGGGAAGAATCAGCTCCACTGTTCTTTCTCTTCTTGCTACCATTTACACCCTCCACGATGTTGGCCTTAGACTCCATAGTCTTGTAGCTGGCCTTCTCGGACTTTCTGTTGTATTCTTCGATCCTCAGTCAAACTCCAAGGTCTTCAAGGCTCATCTGCTTCTTTTTTGTGTTTCAGATAGCTCCTGAAGTCCTTCCACGATTGAGGTAACTTTTTGATGATGGTGGCAACTTGAAACATCTCACAGAGTTTCATCCATTCATCCACTATTTCATGACTTATCAATTACAGTTCACCCAACTGAGACATTACCGTTCTTGAATCTACCATTTTGTAGTTCATGAACCTACCCACGATAAATTTCTTTTACCCGACATCATTTGTTTTGTATTTCTTCTCGAGAGATTCCCAGAGAATCTTCGCAGAAGTCATGCCTTGGTACACATTGTACATGGTATTGTCAAGTCCACCCAAAAGGTAATTCTTGCACAAGAAGTCGCCAGACGACCATGTCTCTTCTCGCAGTTGCTTAGCTGTTGTCGATTCACCCTCCACAGGATCCGGAGGATCTTTGAGATACTTAGCCAACTACAGCGTTGTAAGGTAGAACAACATTTTACTATGCTATTGCTTAAAGTTTGCTCCACCAAACTTTTCCAGTTTTTCTCCATGAGCGACCGGTATTGTGTTATTTCCGCTAGCCATGTGTAACTGGAAAAACCAACAGAGGTCAATAAGTCTACAAAAGACAAATTGCACAATGATCAACAAATGATATTGTTCAAGTGATATACCAAGTATCCACTCGTTGTTCTATTGGACAGTACCAATAAACACAAGTCCTTGAATTTTCGACTAAGGTTTCTTATGAGAAGTAGATAAAGGAATATTCCCAGAGGACGAGGGAGGTCCGGAGTAACCACTTAAATCCTTGACCACTTAGGCTCTTATCGTATTTTTGACAGAATATCCTTTAAACACTTCCTCAATAGAATCTCTTTGCAATTCAAACTCAGTATATGTGGATATGTGTATTGATCAACCAAGATTGGATGGAATTACTTGTGTAAGATTACACTTTTAATTCTCACCCAAGTATGCAACACACAATTAAATTTCAACTTTATCACTATGTGTATGCTTGTGATAATTGAACACCCTAATAATAACTTAAATCTATACTACCAAGTTTATTGTTTTACAGTATATGATTTTGCTAAGTTAATATTATTAGTTTTTCTACGTTTATTTTAAACTAAAATTAGTTCCAGAACCAGTTTCGTTAGTGTTGCGTTCGTATTTTCATTCGAACGAGACTATCCAGTGTGTGCACGTTCATTTAGAGTTCGTAAATACTTTCGAACGAAGTGTTCCAGAGAGTTCACATTCGTGTAGCGTTCGAGAACGCGTTCGAACGGAATATTCCAGAAAATTTACGTTCGTGTTGCGTTTAGGACGCGTTTGAACATTCCAGGGCAGAAAGCTTGCATTCGAGTTACGTTTGAATACGCGTTCGAACGTTCTAAGTCAGAAGGCTTGCGTTCGAGACGCGTTTGAATACGCGTTCGAATGTTCTTATGAAAATTCATATTTTTGCCTTTGCGTTCGTCGGGCGTTCGAACGCCCTTACGTATTTTTAATGCACATAGTATATTTTCCAGAAATTTCTTATCAAAGCATGCAAATTTTCATATAACAACACTGATATGATAAGTTCTTAAGTTTGTTGGTTATATGGTGTCATAAAATGAAAACAACATGCATTAAACAATCAAAACCAGAACGCAAATTCAAATCTACACTAACATGCATAAACCCTAAAACTTAGAAAATGAAGAAAACCTTGTAAATGACGAAACTTGCAGTCCAAGTCGAGATGTATCTCTGTCTTTAAGAGCTTATTAGCCCCGTCTCGGTGCTCTACGGGTTCTGTGGCTAACGTCCTCCCATGATAACTTGGATTCCTCTTCTTCAATGGGCACTCCTTAAGAAGATATTGAACTGAGAAAATGGTGGAACTCTCTCTGACTCTAAAACAGTAATATGAGACTCACCATTCGGATTTTTCAGATCAACATGAAGGCTTCCTTATAAAGGCATGAAATGGTGCCTTAAGGGCACCCTTAGGTTTGGGGTGCAACCCTCTAAAGGGTTATACCCCTCCCATGCACCCCTTGGAGCCTAGAAGTATGTTATCCTCAATTGGAGGACATATCCCTACATGTATGTACCCTTCCTATAGGGTACCATCCCTCATCCATAAAAAAAACAATAATATTTGAAGAATTTACAACAAAAACACATAATCCAATATGTAAGAGTTCTTAAAACACTCAAACCTGAGATCAACACATATATGAACAATATTCAGACATATATAAATTTCTTTATCTAACGGATCTTCAAAATAAATTCATTTATATTAGTGTCCAATCCTATTTAATCACATTATACAAGTCACATCCATTTACATGTCGCTATATGAACAATTTAGGATTTCATCGTCGTATCAAATACTAAATGGACCGTAATTATAGATAAATCATAAAAAAATACCCAACTTTGTTGCATATATACTGAGTTTGATATTACACAAGTAATTTAGCGTATTTTTGTCAATTTATAATTTGTAAAATTTAGATGAATGAAAAATATAAAAGTTTTATTTATTTTAGTGTTACTTATTACAAGCATCTTTTAGGACATAAACCCTAACACCTTTCTCCATTGGGAAATATATGAAAGTGATATGTGGTGTGATGTTGATGCATGTATGAAGAAGTACCCATCTCTACTTGATTTATGTATTGCAACTTATAGTGTGACTAAGATTGTACTTCACTAATCTAGTTGAGGGGAAACCAATTACTTATAAGGACGATGTATTGACATGGTTTGACATGTTTACATTGAATACAAGAAGGTTATTATTGAAGAGGATTTAGTTGTAAAGATGATATTAGTTAGGAAGCACATAAATTATAAAAAGACAAGTGTCATCAATGATTGTTCATTCTTCGACGTCTCCATCTCGATGAGTCTTTCACAAGTAGAAAAAAGTAATACAATATGAAGATTTTCGGGTTTCAGTGAAGCCTTATAAAGAAAGTTATAAGTTTGAGCTGCCATATGTAGACCCGGCCACGGTTCCGGTTCGAACAGGAACCGAACTGGAACCGAACCGGAAGGTTCCGGACCGGAACCGTTGGCGACCGATTCGGTTGGGGTTCGTCCCCAACTCGAACCGGTGGAACCGTAGGTTCCACCGGTTCTACGGTTCCGGTTGGAACCGTAGGGTGCCATTGGGGGGCAGGAGCCAACGGCTCCCTGCCCCAATAAGTAAAAAAAAAATTATTAAAAATTTATAAATTACTAATATATCCCTAATAACGGTAATAAAACGGTTATATTTATGGGCATTTTTGGTATCAAAAAAATTCTAAAATTCTAAAAATATGATTCATTTTTCATTATTTCAACACACCAAATTCTCAACTCTCTCATTTCCTACAATTCTCTTATTCTCAATCTAAATTCATACAATTCTCTTAGTTTCAATTTCAATTCAATTAGTTGTTAATTTGTTAAAATTTTAACAATTATTCAATTTTCTTCATAATTTCTCAAACGAAAAATGGCAAGCTCATCTGAGAACATAATGTCAAATATGCCAACCCAAGAGAGCGGCCCTAGTGTCAGTGCACAATCACGGAGAAGAGAAGTTAAGGCTCGGTCCTCAGATATTTTCAAAATTCATTTTAATTTGGAACGCCTAGAAGATGATTCACAACGAGCAATTTGCAATTATTGTGGGGTTATCTATGAATTTTCTGGTGGATACGGCAATATGATCAAGCACATGGAAAAACATCATCCAGTTGAATTTGGCATTGATACGACGCAAACTCAAATGGCCAGGTACGCATCATGTAGTAGAGGTACGAGTGCTGTAGATTTATTTAAATATTCTGATGCAAAAAATAGAGAAGAATTTGTGAAATTAACTTGTATGGCACATCTTTCTTTAAGCTTTGGTGAAAAACTTCATTTTACTAATTACATGCATAATGGTTTAAATCCTGCTGCATGTAGAATGATTCGAAACACAACAAAACGTCATATTTTTAAATTATACAAAGATGATAAAATTATTTTAAATTAAATATTTAAAGAGATGAAAGATCGTATTTCTATATGTTCTGATATTTGGAGTGACCATTGGCAAACACACTCATACATGAGTGTGACTTGTCATTGGATTGATGCATCATTTACCATGCAAAAACGACTTATTGCATTTAGAGTTTTTGATGACCAACATACTGCACATAATATTTATAGAATGATGAAGGTAATTTTTGATGAATATGGTTTAGTAGAAAATTTTTTAACAATTGGATTTGATAATGCATCTGCAAATACTGCATCCATCAATGATTTAAAAGAAATATGTCAACCAAATTTAGGGGGTCGATTTTTTCATATTCGTTGTACATGTCATGTCCTTACTTATGTGTGCAAGACAGTCTAAAATTATTATCACCTTTCATTGATCAAATTAAAACGGCACTTAACTGTATTTGGTCATATTCTCAAGTTAGGAGAGAATGGACGAAGTTTTGTAAAATAAATGGTATTAAACCGATTAAATTTTCAAGAGATGTTCCAACACGTTGGAATTCAACTTATTTTCTTTTATGTCAGGCATTTCAATACAAAGATGCATTATGTAGTTTTTTTTTCTTAACATGTTCAAAATGTCACACTTTATCCTAGTCAATGGGATATTTGTGAATTTTTTTTAGATATTTTAAGAGTTTTTAATGATGCTACTTTAGTTTTTAGCGGTGTTTATTATCCTACAGCACATTTATTTCTTCTTGAGAGTTTAAATATTGTTGGCACTCTCGATGAGCATGTTGACAGTAGTGATCCTAATGATATTGTTTTGTTAGAAGCCATTACTGTTATGAAGGTAAAATGATTGAATTATTTTAGAGAAATTCATTTACTTTATCTTATTGCTGCTGCTGTTTTTGATCCTAGATTTAAATTAGAAGGTTTGAATGGTGCTTTACAAGCTTATTATGGTTATTTAGGAATATTAGATGAAATTGATATTACAAGATTAATGACGAAATTAAGAAATGATTTAATTGTTTTATTTAATGATTATATTGTAAGATATAACTTAGGAACATTAGGTGAATCTAGTAGTAGCGAACCGGTAATTCAAACAATACTTAGCGCATGGGATCGTTGGTTATTGCAACGAAATAAAAAGCTAGGGATACGACAACTAATAACCCTGAATTAGATAATTATTTATATACAAATTTTGAGTTTTCTAATGAAAGTTTATGCAGTAAAAATTTTAAAATCCTTGAATGGTGGAACCAGCATCAAAATATATACCATGTTTTATCAATTATTGCTAAAGAGATATTGGCAGCACCTATTTCCACCATTGCGGTTGAGCAATCCTTCAGCTTGGGAGGTAATATATTGGAAGCTAGGCGATCTTAATTACATCCAAGCACTCTAGAAGCAACAACTTGTGTGGATGATTGGACTCGAGCTGATTTGAGACAACAAGAAGATGCCCCCGATGATTTTGAAGATTTATTCGATAATGCTTCTGCAAGTGCAACAACAAGTGCAAGCGGAACCGGAGCCGAATGATCAACTGATAATGATGATTGATAATTGTAAAATTGTAAAATTGTAATTTAAAAATGGGATATGTCTTAAAATTGTAATGGAACTACGTGAGCTTTGATTTCTCTCACCCTTGGAGGATACGTAGGCAACTTAAATTTTTAAAAATTTAAGCTCAAGCTCTTCAATGTAATAATTTTTTTTATTTATAAAATTAATCTCATTTATTTTAATTAATTTTCAAAATTTTTTTTAAAAAAAAAAGGTTAGGAACCGAACCGGTCGGTTCCGGTTCGGTTCAAAGTTCCGGTTCCACTTAAGTGTGGAACCGGAAATCGGCCGGTTCGGTTCCGAACCGGAACCAAACCGCCGGCCGGGTCTAGCCATATGTTTTGCAGCCATACATCAAGTTTCATCCTCGAGATAATAATGTAATTCGATGATGAGTTCGTTTCTAATTATGGAAGATTGATATAAAGAAGATTTCTTTGTTCGTTCGTTCGAATGGGCATATTAGCCATTCGTACAAACATGACATGGGTGATTTTGTTCAAACGAATTATCTTACTGTTTGATTGAATAGTTTATTTTATATTTTAAGCGTTTTTTCAATTCAAATTTAATTCAAAAAACCCGTTGTTACATAAGCATTTAATAAAATCAAAGAATTGTTTGAAAATCTTTGTGTGTGTGTATATATATAATCCATCTTGAAGTTTGGCAAATGTTGATTGGACACGGATTGTTATACTGTAGCCTTTCTGGGAGATGAATTTGACTTCTGACCTTTTTATTTATATCCTCTTTAATCCATGATTGACAAAACTTTTAGAGCACTATTGAATTAGTGATACTCAATTTGACATGCACGACTAGTTCAATTACCAAACTATGTATGTGCATCATAATTACGTTATGGATTGAATGAGCTTTTCGAATTCGAACTCTGCTACTTGGACTGGAATGCAGAAAGTGAAAAATAAGACACCAAGTCTTATTTAGATCTTGAAAATACAACAACCAATACAATAAAAAGGATAGAAAACATTACAGATGGATTTGTAACACTTATTTACATAGGAAAATTATTAAATCAACAGTAAAGAACTCAAGGGATTCAAAACAAATGGTAATGAAACAAACGAACTAGCAGATTGGAAGAGGGGCACCATTCCAGTCACAGAGGCAATCCAGCATCGGATCAATGATCTTCCCCTGGCACATTGCTGTAAACACTTGATCAAATTCCTCGCCGGGCGACCTAACCTTTTCCCCAGTTAGCAAACTTGTCCCCAGCTCCTCCCTCACAAACTTGTACAATGGGTAAGACCTGCATTCTTTGATCCTGTTGGGGATTGTCGGGTTTCCATTCTCAACAATCTGCCTGGCATTTTCAACTTCTTTCGGCAAAAGGGTTTTCAATTCCTCCTCAAAGGCTACAATCTTCTGAAAGATTGAGGAGTTCACGTTCTCCTCATTCTCTCCATTGTTCAATGCATGCTCAACAAGTACTTGCCTTAGCTTTTGCATCAATGGATAGGTGGCACTACAGGGGTCATCTATGTAAGCAAAGACGTATTCTCGATCAACCACTTTGAGCAGATCCTTCTCACAGAATCTTGATGGATGAAGTTCTCCATTAACGCCCATAGTTAAGACTTTTTTAGCTACTTGGCTCACGGCGTTCTTCACTGTATTCTTCAAATTCTCCTCCAAATGCCTCAAATCAATGGCTTGGCAAAGTGCTACCAAGAATGTTGAAGACATGAGCTTCAGAATATCGATAGCTTCGGCAGTTTTCCTTGACGAGATCAGCCCCAAGGAGTTTACATCTTGGTTATGCTGCTCAGCACTTTCGACATGGTTAGTTACAGGATTGGCAAGAAATTGGAGCTCAGAACAATAAGAAGCCATGGCAATTTCAGAACCCTTGAAACCATAATCCAGGCTTGGATTTCTACCACCAGAAAGATTTGATGGCAATCCATTGTTGTAAAAATCATTGACAAGCTCAGAAAATTGAGCAAACATAAGCTTCCCCATTGCGGCAATAGCCAAACGTGTGTTGTCCATTGAGACACCAATAGGGGTCCCCTGGAAATTGCCACCATGCAACGCCTTGTTCCTGGAAACATCAATCAAAGGGTTGTCATTCACCGAGTTTATCTCCCTTTCAATCGACTTGGATGCAAAACGGATCACTTCAATTTGAGGGCCAAGCCATTGTGGTGAAGTTCTCAGAGCATAACGATCCTGTTTTGGCTTCTGCAGAGGATCAATCTCATGTAACTTCTTAGCTGCTTTAACATAAGCGCTGCCATCCAAAATGTGTTCCATTATAGCGGCAGCCTCAATTTGGCCAGGATGATGCTTCAATTTGTGTGTCAAATGGTCAGTGAATTCAGGTTTGCCTTGCATCACTTCAGCAAAAATTGCTGATAAAATTTCTGATAACACAGCAAGAATGTTAGCCTCAAACAGAACCATAGAAGCTAATCCAGAACCAACAGCAGTGCCATTCACAAGAGCAAGCCCCTCCTTAGGCTGCAACTCAAAGAACCCGAAACCCGCTTTCTTGGAGGCTTCTTGAGCATCAAGGATTTCTCCATTAGGCCCGGTTGCCTTAGAATTAGGCCGGCCTGTGAGCAACCCGGCAATGTAGGAAAGAGGAACAAGATCCCCTGAAGCAGTGATTGTTCCGCGAAGAGGCAAGCATGGAGTAATGCTGTGATTGAGCAGCTTGGTAATAGCTTCAAGGATTTCAAATCTGATGCCAGAGTATCCCTGGAGAAGAGTGTTGATTCTCACAAGCATGGCTGCTCTTGTTGCTGAGTGAGGCAGCATGTGACATGACTCAGTTCCATTGCCAAAAATTCCAGCGTTTAAAAACCTGGGCAACAAAACCACCACGAGATATATAAATTATACTAGTTTTGAACTGTGGAGATATTATGAAAAATTGATTAAAAAGGCTGATTAAAAAGTAACTGAATGATTAGACTTCGGGGGTGCTTTTGAAGACGAGCTGAATTTTATAAGAACCTTTACTAAGAGTGACAATGCATGTCGGGTCGGGGCCTGACCCATTTTTTTAGAAATTAAATTTTTTTTAAAAAAATTAATTTTTAAATTTTTAATACTTATAAAAAATTAAGAATTTGATATTCAACTTTAAAAATTAAATTATAAATATATATATTTAGAATTAAAAATTAATTTATATAATTAATTTTTTTTAATTATTATAAATAAAAAATATATCCGATCAAAATATGATGCCAGGTCTTAAAAAAAGACCCCAAATCAGGTTAAATCTAATCAGACCGGGCTGACCTGGACCGGTTGATTGGGCCGAGGGTTTTCCTACCAAATCTATTGGCTATTATATTATGAGGTAAAATAAATATATAAGACTGTTTTCAGAATTTACGTGGACCTCTCTTGGCCATGGCAAAAACCACATACTCCTAGGCTGAGTCGACAAATAAATTCTATTACTGAGTCAACTCGGCCAGTTCAACCGAGTCTTAATTGCAATTTATACATGGCGGTTATCCATTCAAGCTATAAATTATATACGGACTCGCACACAGCATGAAGTTTAACTAACGCACCTAATGAGTTCTTTCTGGAGAGCACCGCCATTCTTGGTTCTCCTATGAGAAGTAGCGCCAAAGCCAGTGGTAACGCCATAGCTGTCAGTACCCTTGTTCATGCTCTCCATGACCCAATCACTACTAGCCTTGACACCTTCTCTAGCAGACTCAGACAGCTCCACTTTGACGCCAGACCCATCAGACGACGTCGCAATGGCAGCCACCTGAGCTATCGTCAACGTCTCACCACCAAGCTTCACCACCGGCTTCCTGTACTCCTCCACCATGCGCTTCACTTCCTCCAAGTGACTCCCTTTCAACGTCTCCGACATCACTCCCCAGTTCAACGGATCACCAGAACTGTAACTTTTGCTGCTGCACAGACTCTCCAAGCCACCGTTCTGGTGGCCATTCTCAGCAACAACTCTTCCCTCCATATCTTATGATATGTTACAACTTAAAAGTACAAAAAAATACCCAGAGAGAAAAAAATGAATCGAGTGATTGAAAGAAGGAGAGATAAAGGAAATCTAATGGCTATGTGATTGATTTCCTGAGGAGAAGAGAGGGATGGAGTTGGGATTTTATAGGGAAAGCACAAGGCTGTGAGTTAGTAGTAGTAGTAGTTGTTGTTGGTAGGTAAGCACAAGGATAGCAGAGGGAAAATGCGGGGTTGGTGGGAGAATCATCAGGGCCGTTGATTCTGAGATCATCTAAGGGTCAACAATGTGGTGGCGTGGAGTAAAGTGAGCACCTTATTATTGGAAGGTCAAGGTTAATAAATAACGTTGACCGGAGTATGTAGTAGTAGGGGTTGCGAAAGGAAAATGGTGAAAGATTAAATCTGGACGATATAATTATCAAAACAACGTGGTATTGATAATAAATAAAAATTAAAAATATTACAATCAAAATAATATTATTTTAATAATTATTTTATTTCCATTTAATCTCCTATCATTCTTGTTGTTAAAAGTATGCGGTTGGTGATGGATTAATTATTGGGGGCTCAATAGTAATTAACTCGATCTCTTTATAAAAATGAATCCACCAAGTTGGATTAACACGATATCTCAGCTTATTTTAAAATGCGGAGGTTTGGACCCTCTATTTTATTTTTTTTTTTTTTATCGTTGGAAATCATACCGCCAAACCATCCATTTCTGACTTAAGCGGAGCAGGTGAAACCCCGACTATCTCAGGCTCTTATAAGAAACGCACTCCCTGGATTCGAACCCAAGACCTCAAGGTGAGATCCTGAACTCTACACCACCAAACCATACCTTTTGGGGACATGGAGATTTGGACCCATTAACCATACAAACACATAAAAAACTTATATATAATTAATAAAAAATTATTATAAGACAAAAAATACTACAAGAAATAGGTTCTTTAGCGGCGTCGAAAAAATCATCATCGCCAAATATATATTTAGCGTCGCCAAAGGACATTCGACGTTAAAAATATTGACATTTAGCTTCGTATTAAATTATCCAACGTTAAATATCAACATTTAGCGTCGAATATAGGTAGCGACGCTAAATGTCAAAATTTTCAGTGTCGTTATTGTACGTGCCAAATTTGGGCCATGGGCAAAACTGTCTTTCCATTCGAAACAAATGTCAGATAAGGCCCATAGACAGAGATGCTGAATATCGGAAAGCCCAAGGTAAAGCCCCACAAAACCCTTATTCCACTTGCGAATAAATGATTCATACATAAAGACGAATCTGTACCAACATTTCCCACTTACCCTAAACATAATCATGCTGCTCCACTTTGATCACTAAATAAAGATATCTTAGCACATTGTGGGACTTATACCAGCTATAAAAGTCACTCACCTTCAACTATAAATAGCAACGAAATACGAGAAAAAGGCAGAGCAAGCCTGACTTCTCCTCTTACAGCTTCTGCTCTCTGACACAAGCTCTCAGAGCTTCACATTTCTTAAACACCTCATTCCGCCCTCACGGCCACCCAAAGAAGGTCATGGTAATAGTAAACCTTGCTTTCACATTTAATATATTCACTGCTCATTTCACACTACTGACTTGAGCGTCGGAGTGCCCCCGCACCCACCACACCGGTGGGGAGTCTTCTCCCGCTCACTCTACTTTGTCTTGCAGGATCGCTGATGCCCCCAACTTACAAATTCTCGATTGTGGACCTCGGCCGAAATCCAGCATCCACAATTTGACGCCCACCGTGGGGCCTTAGCGATTCATAGCAAGCAAAGACCATCCAGTCTACAATCCTTACAAACAAACATCAGATCCCATAGTGGCATAATCAGCCACTCTACAAAACAGTTACGATCAATGGAAGATGAAAATTGATTCATGTAAAACTCCAGTATTAATCTCCAATAGTATCTGGAACAAAATTCATTCTTCGGCCACTCAAAGACGTGAGGCTACAACTCTTTCCAACTATCTTATCAAGCAAATCTCTTAAAAGCAGTCAACAATATGTCCAGTGAAAATCCACAATCAGAGGACCGTCTTTTCCAAGCGACATGTAAAATGATAATCTCCCCCAGACTACGTATAAGGATCATCATCAACCTCTCACTACATGTGAAGATTGTCATATTGTCCATACGACAAGATTGATGGCATCAAATCCAAATGGCATAGATGGATTATCACCACTTATGGATAACATAATAAGATTATCATTTTCTCCATTCCACATCGATGGAATTTCATCTACTCCAGATGACATGAGTGGATGATTATCTTCTCCAGACGACACGTGTGAATTTCAATCCCTTTCATACGACAAAAAAAAAATGTCACCTTTTTCAGATGATGTTGAAAGCATTCTCATCTCCTCTAGAGGACATGTCATCTTTTCCACACTACATGAAAGAATGAAGGAGCCGAGCAATTTGGTATTGGAGACATGGGAGCGCATTTAGTAGAAAGGGAGATTATACTACTGGTTGACATAATGTCTCCAAAGCATAAAATTTATTTATTTCTTGCATGCGACAGAGTGATTCATCAGATCCAATCTCCAAATCCATGGTTGCAGCCGACCCTCATATAACAACTCTGAAAATTCTTACACTCCCACCGAGGCGATGCCAACCATAAACCACCAACATGGACATACTACCACACTCGACGAAACCTTCATACTACAGTAACTTGAGCAGCTTCTATTTGACCCAATAAAGAATAGCCCATATATGCCAAAGATAACGTAGCCCTCGATTCAAAACAATTATTACTACCAGACAGGAAACACATGATCATATGGCCCATACTACCACACGCCAAGGCATACTACATCATTCAAAGGCCACCCTATTCACAAAGACAAACACCTCATGCCACCACACAAGAGCCACTCCATGTGCAGCCATCATTCGACACTTGCAAGGCTGCCACATGCCACTCTACACACATCAATATGCCAAAAAAAATGCGTAAAAAAAAAAGGGCGTAAAAAATAAAAAAAATAATTGGCGTGAAAAAGAGGAATTTGCTTTTTTGACTAAAGAAAATGGAATTGGCAGAGAGAGAAGATTAAAAAGAAAGCAAAAGAAGAGTTTGAAGCGCCCCATAATTTGACTAAAACATATTAGCGCGTGGGCCATGTCGTCTCAAACTTTGTTCATTATAAAAATAAAAGCCTGCAAGCAAGCAGGTGGCATATACTGCCACACCACATTTCCCCACTCCACGAGCGACTACCACTCGACAGTTTAAAAGATTCCACACCCAATGTTTATCTGAAATGATTTTTTTTTTTTTTTTTAAAAAAAAAAATGACGGTTCATGGGGGGATGTTCATGCGACAGTGGGACACAAAAATGAATGGGTATATTATAGTATGGACGCTGTCAAAAAGATACAAGTGATGTCTATTAGTAGACTCATGTAGATTGGACTGGGGCAAACAAGTAATGGCCGATGAACCAAAAGTGGATAGTAGTAACTCAACAAATTAAAATGATAGTCATGTTATTGGACTATAAGCATGTCTTCTTTGTCTTGTATTCCATTGCTCATATCAAGTGATGGCATACAGTATACTCATAGTGGGTAGTCCAGGCCATGAACATTGGCAACCAATGATAAATGCTTCCATACTTGCATGGTTCATGAAACGATCCTACATGAAGAAAAAAAAATCCTGACTGATGAACCTATCATCCATTCACAATTGAACCTCACTTTTGTAGCATGAAACCAAAAATAAGCAACAAAACTTCATCCCTTAAATATAATAGCTCAAGCTTTGTAGATTAAATTTATTGAGCACACTTTTTAGCTCTCAGAGACATGGAAAGATTTTCATACAACGAGGTGAATAGCCATCAACTCCAGACTACATGGAAATTCCAATATCCCTCAGAATACTTGGAATGATTCTCAACTCCTCCCGGCTAAATTAAAGGTTAGTCATCATCTCCATGCTACATTGATTTAATATTGCCAACTCCATACTACATAGGGAATATATTATCATGCCTAGTAGAATGAAGAATTCTATTGGATCTCTTCTAGGTTCAATCGACCAACCTTTTACAGGTTAGGTAGTATGAAAAGTCTATTTGACTTCCATCAAAGTTTATTCCATTGTAGTATCAATAACCTTATTTAGGTCTTGTATAATTAGTAAAGACCTTGATAGGCATCTATCTCTTTCATACTACATGAGAAGATAATCATCTCCACACTACGTATGAAGATTATCATCCACTCTAGACTACATGGATAGATTTCCATAAACTCTGGAAAGCATTGGAATAGTCTCATGGACCTTCATCAGGTTCATTCGACAGTAGTCTGCTGACCTTCATCAGGTCAAGTAGAATGAAATTTTCTTGGACCTCCTTTAGGTCCAATCGACCAACCTTGATCAAACTAGGTAGTATGAAAATTCTTTTGGACCTTCATCAGGTCTAGTAGAATGGGGATTCTCATGGACATGCATTAGTTTCATTGGACCGTGTCTCATGGACATTTGTCATTTCCATTCGACAGTAGCTTCATAGATTGGTAGAATGAAGATTCATTTAGTCCTTCCATCAAGTTCATTCGACCATTGCTTCATGAACCTTCATCAGGTTCATTCGACCGTAGTCTCATGACCTTCATCATGTCAGGTAGAATGAAGACTCACATGGACCTTCATCAGGTTCATTCGACCATGACCCCCTTGGACTTCCATCAAGTCCATTCGACAGGTCCAGTCGACAGTAGTCTCATAGGAGAGTGAGAAGTGATGACTTTCATCATGTTCATTCTATTGTAGCATCCTAAACCTTCTTCATGTCTAGTATAGTGAGTAATGACTTCCTTGGACTTCCACCTAATCCATTCGACCGTAGTCTCACAAACCCTCATCAGGAGAATGAGTGGTGACCTTCATGGACCTTTGTCAGGTCCTTTCGACAATAGTATCATAGATTGGTAGAATGAAGATTCATTTAGTTATTCCATCAAGTTCATTCGACCATAGGCTTCATGGACCTTCATCAGGTCTAGTAGAATGGTGATTCTCATAGACATGCATTATTTTCATTCGACCGCGTCTCAGGGACCTTTGTCAATTCCATTCGACAGTAGTATCAGAGATTGGTAGAATGAAGATTCATTTATACCTTCCATCAGGTCCATTCGACCGTAGTCTCCTGACCTTCATCAGGTCAGGTAGAATGAAGATTCACAAGGACCTTCATCATGTTCATTCGACCATAGCTCTTTGGAAAGTCCATTCATAAAGTCCATTCGACCGTAGTCTCGTAGAATGGAGGCGACATTGATGGCTTTCATCAAGTTTATCTATTGTGGTCTCATGAACCTTCATCAGGTCTAGGAGAGTGAGTGATGAATTCTTTGAACTTTCATAAATTTCATTCGACCATAGTCTCATAAATCCTCATCAATTGAATGAGTAATAACCTTGATAGATATTCATCAAGTCCATGCGACATGTCCATTCGACAGTAGTCTCGTGACCTTCATCAGGTCTTGTAGTATGAATATTCACATAGATACTTATTAGATTCATTCGACTTTACCTTATAGACTTTCATCAGGTCCATTTGATAGTCCATTCGACGGTAGTGTCATGGACTTTCATCAAGTCAGTCTGTCTCAATCGACATCTACATATGTAGCTTAGGACTTATTGTGGATCCTATGTGTGTATGGTTTGATGCTTTATGTTTGTCCCATTCGACATCCACATGTGTGTAGCTTGGGACTTGTAGTGGATCCTATGTATGTATGGTTTGATGCTTGATGTCTGTCTCAATAGACATTACAATATGTAGTTTGGGGCTTGTTGTGGATCCTTTGTGTGTATGGCTTCAGGCTGGATGTGTGCCCCATTCGACATCCACATGTGTGTAGTTTGGGGTTTGTTGTGGATACTACACTTGCATGTCTTGAGATGTGATATAAATCCCAGTCGACATCATCTAGTACGTAGCTTGGCAATTATTATAGTTACTACACTTGCATGTCTTGAGATGTGATATAAATCCCAGTCGACATCATCTAGTACGTAGCTTGGGAATTATTATAGTTACTACACTTGCATGTCTTGAGATGTGATATAAATCCCAGTCGACATCATCTAGTACGTAGCTTGGGAATTATTATAGTTACAACATTTGCATGTCTTGATATATGATATGAATCACAGTCGACATTATTTAATATGTAGCTTGGAATTATCATAGATACTGTTATGCATGTATGAATTGAGACTTGATTTCCACATCTACACGCCTAAAGCTTGGAACTTGTTAATGACCTCATTCGACACTATACCCATACATCCTAACATTCGTCAGGTTCAGTCTACTGGGAACATTCCCCATTGGCTCATGTAGAGTCAAGTTGAAGACCTGGCCTTCATCCGGTCCAGAAGACATTGTAAACTCCCCTGGTCATTTGACCCATAGCATGGGGATTATCCTGACCTTCATCTGGTTCAGTCGACTGAGGACATCCCCCATGGCTCATAAAGAGTCAATTATCCTGACCTTCATCTGGTTCAGTCGACTGGGGACATCCCCCATGGCTCATAAAGAGTCATTGTTTATCCTGATCTTCATCTGGATCAGTCGACTGGGGACATCCCCCATGGCTCATGTTGAGTCAACATAAGACCTTCATCTGGTCTATAAAAATTTGAAGACTCCACTGGTCCTTGACTAGTAGTATGGAGATTATCCTAAACCTTCATATGGTTCAGTCGACTGGGGACATCCCCCATGGCTCATAAAGAGTCAATTGTTTATCCTGATCTTCATCTGGATCAGTCGACTGGGGACATCCCCCATGGCTCATGTTGAGTCAACATAAGACCTTCATCTGGTCTATAAAAATTTGAAGACTCCACTGGTCCTTGACTAGTAGTATGGAGATTATCCTGAACCTTCATATGGTTCAGTCGACTGGGGACATCCCCCACGGCTCATGTAGAGTCAACATAAGACCTTCATCTGGTCTATAAAAATTTGAAGACTCCACTGGTCCTTGACTAGTAGTATGGAGATTATCCTGAACCTTCATATGGTTCAGTCGACTGGGGACATCCCCCATGGCTCATAAAGAGTCAATTGTTTATCCTGATCTTCATCTGGATCAGTCGACTGGGGACATCCCCCATGGCTCATATTGAGTCAACATAAGACCTTCATCTGATCTATAAAAATTTGAAGACTCCACTGGTCATTGACTAGTAGTATGGAGATTATCCTGAACCTTCATATGGTTCAGTCGACTGGGGACATCCCCCATAACTCATGTAGAGTCAAATGTAAGACTTGGCCTTCATTTGGTCCAGAAGACATTGTAAACTCCCCTGATCCTTTGACCCGCAATATGGGGATTATCATGACCTTCATCTTGATCAGTCGACTGGGGACATCCCCCATAGATTCACGTCGAGTCATTTGAAGATATGAACCTCCTACAGTTCATACGACAATGTCAAGTGGAATATACTCCTGAACCGTCTTATGGTTCAGTCGACTGGGGACATTCACCATGACTTATGTCGAGCCAAGTTGAAGGCTTGGACTACTCATAGTCCAGACGACATTGAATTCACTTTGTCGTATGAAATATGAACTATGCACTCTTGACAGGTACTCTTACATCTTGTTTCATTCGACATGAATAGAAATACTCTCCAAATCAAGGACTTCTTGACTTAGAGAGTAGGGGACAAACTGTACGTGCCAAATTTGGGCCATGGGCAAAACTGTCTTTCCATTCGAAACCAATGTCAGATAAGGCCCATAGACAGAGATGCTGAATATCGGAAAGCCCAAGGTAAAGCCCAACAAAACCCTTATTCCACTTGCGAATAAATGATTCATACATAAAGACGAATCTGTACCAAACATTTCCCACTTACCCTAAACATAATCATGCTGCTCCACTTTGATCACTAAATAAAGATATCTTAGCACATTGTGGGACTTATGCCAGCTATAAAAGTCACTCACCTTCAACTATAAATAGCAACGAAATACGAGAAAAGAGGCAGAGCAAGCCTGACTTCTCTCTTACAGCTTCTGCTCTCTGACACAAGCTCTCAGAGCTTCACATTTCTTAAACACTTCATTCCGCCCTCACGGCCACCCAAAGAAGGTCATGGTAATAGTAAACCTTGCTTTCACATTTAACATATTCACTGCTCATTTCACACTACTGACTTGAGCGTCGGAGTGCCCGGCACCCACCACACCGGTGGGGAGTCTTCTCCCGCTCACTCTACTTTGTCTTGCAGGATCGCTGATGCCCCCAACTTACAATTCTCGATTGTGGACCTCGGCCGAAATCCAGCATCCACAGTTTCTATATTTGACGTTAAGGTTGTACGCTAAAAGATTACAACCTTTAACGTCGATACTGAATTTCAACGTAAAAAAAATCATAATTTAGCATTACAACCTATATTCTCGATGCCAAATGTTGTACTATCTATCATTTAATATATGTTGTGACGTTATATGTCATACATTTAGTGTCGCCATTGATGCAGGCGACGCTAAAATGTCTGTAAAAAGACCAGTAGCTCATGCTCTCTTCTACTATTTATATTCATTTTTCTTATTCATTTTTCAATACCCATGTAAAAATACTCATTTTCGTCATTTTCAACCACATTCCAACACTAAGCTAATTAAGATATTTATTTTCTTTAATGTATCACTATTATTATAGTAATTGTTTACCCATTATGTATTTTTGAGTAAATATTACTTTTTGAATTTACCTGATTAATTAAGGTATGTATTTTAGTTTATGAGTTTATTATTATTATTATTATTATTATTATTATTATTATTTTATATTTATAGATATTTTTGTTGATATGGATAAAAGTTGGATGAATGTGTCCAATAGATTGAGTATCAAATACTGTAAAAGGGTGGAAGAATTTATGGAAGTAGCAAAACAAGTTGGTGATGCAGAAGATCGTGGGTGTTGTCCATTTAATAAGTGTTTGAATAGGAGAATGAAATATTTGAGCGAAGTTATGGATCACTTATACATGCCGGGAATTTCAGAGACCTACCGGATGTGTGTTTACCATGGAAAAAATTACAACTCTGTCTCCCAGTATACCTATTCAGAAACTAGTACCAATTATCACGAGCATCGTCAAGAAAATAATGATGATGATATGATTGCTACTTTGCATGACTTGCAGGGTTTTGACATTTGGAGGAGAAACATCACATTCGGAGGAGAACGACAAACATAAAGTGTTTAGTCAGTTATTTGAAGAAGTTAAAAAGATACCGTTTGATGGTGCTGACATGTTGACTTTGAATTTTATTGTCAAACTACTCCACATTAAAGTAAGTAATGAAATGACCAATAAAAATATTGATATGATGTTAGAGTTTCTTGGACAGATGTTACCAGCTGACACATAATTGTAAGAATCATATTACGAGGCGAAAAAATATTACGTGATTTTGGATTGGGGTATGAATTAATACACGTCTGTAAGGATGATTGTGTATTATTTCGTGCAGAGTCTGAATTCCTTGAGAATTGACAAATATGTGGAGAAAATCGATATAAGATCTGTGGTACTGGGAAGAAGGTGCCTCATAAAGTGTTATGTTATTTTCCATTTACACATAGACTATAAATATTGTTTATGTCCCACTGCATCTGACATGAGATAGTGATGAGCGGAAAATACATCACTATTTACCGCCCCTTTAACCTAATTTTTTGTTTAGTTTCTCGGGTTTTATGAATATTTTGATGTGTTTTTATTTATTTTATAGATAAAATAAAATCGGGACTCAATGAAATCATTCAGGAAAAAATATGAAACAAATAAGGGCAAAAACTGGACTTGACATATGGATTTTGGAGGTTGGAAACTTGAAATGGCGTTCTAACGAAGTACAATTTCAGAAATTTCAATTTTGCACAATGTTCGTATTTTAGCCATACATTTCTACTCCAATATCGGATTGAGGTGATTCAAGTTCCAGATTAAAGAAGACTCAAAGATCTACAACTTTGACGTTCATAGGAATTTCAAATTCTGAATATTTCATGACCGAAATGGATAAAAAATCTGAAAGTATGTTATGTGTAATTATTAAAGTCATTTTCAAAATAAAAAAAAATGAAAATTGTCAAACTTCCTCCAAACATGCTTGCATGTTTGGTGGAGGATTTGGTGTCATGTTTTGTGCCATGTTTGGTGGAGCAATTGGTGGAGAAATTTGTGGAGGCAAAATTTTGCCTATAAATACCAAGCCATTTCATTTGTAAATTTCATACTTTCCTTGGTTTCTTGAATAAGAATTAAGGATTGTATCTTGTGTGTTTTATTTAGTAATTTTGTAATGTATTTTTATTTTTATTTTTAATAGTAATAATAGTTTGTGTGTTTTTACTTTCTTTTATGTTTGGTGGTTAATTTCAGCTGGGGGAAGGGTGAAACCTTTAATATGATAATGTTGATTAATCTCACTTAATTTATAATATGGAAATTGTAATTTAATAATATGGATTAAAGTTGATACCGCCTTAATGTCTGGTTTTATTTATTTGACATAATGTGACACCGCCTATATGGTCGGTCTTTAGGTGACAAATAATAACACCGCCTATTTGGCTGGTTTATGGACAAATAATAACACCGCCTTTATGGCTGGTTTAACTTAATTGGATAACACTGACAATTTCTATATTATAATAAAGTGATATTTCTTCTACATTTGAAATATTAAAGGTGGATCCCCTAACCCAAATATTTTATTTTTATTCAAGGGAAGTGATGAAACACAATATTCATGAGTTTAATAATTGATTTAATTATATTATGTTTAATGTTTTGGTTTGTTTATTGAATCTTAAGCTTAATGCTTCTTGTTAACTGACCATTAATAAGATTGATGGGGTAAACTTAAAATGAACTTGACGAAGAGATTTTAGGTTTCAGCCTTAGATTCAATATCTCACGGTCTCATCTCGGGGAAAATGACTCTTAGGTAGATTTCCTTACAGGATAGGAATATACCTGTCAGGCGGGGTAGCCACAATTGGAACTTGAACTTAATGAATTCAGGTAACTTGGTTAACATAGAAATATGATTAATAGGGTTATTTTGGGTGTTTGCATCTGACCATCGGAATAGACTTTTGCATAACTTCGTGTTCCAGGTTAACAAACTGATTTATTACACATATATAAGAGAATCAATTCATCATTAGAATAATATTGTGTGGAATCACAACCCAGATGTTGTCTTTATTATTAATTTCCTTTGTTTTATTTTGTATTTTTAATTATTTTCCAACTTATGGTTCTCTATTTTGGTGTAGCACTAAGGGTTACATGGCATGTCTAGTGTGTGCGGATGATACATCTTCACAAATTTTTTGGAAAATGATTGGATATATGGGCCATCGAAGATTCTTAGACCTTAGTCATCTATGGATGAGAAGTAAATTATCTAATGGTCGTCTAGAACCTAGAAGAATGCCCAACGGTTTATCTAAATTTGACATACTTTGCCAACATCAGAGACTCCAAAATACTACATTGTATGAGAGAAAATAGGTTCACCGCTATGCCTATGACGTCGGTGACCACTACATTGTTGAGCTCGCAGCTCGTAAAGAGTACTGATTAGTTCGCAGAGGAATAATTGGTGAATAAAGGAGTCGCCACCCAGTATGAGACATTGTGAATGATTTAAGGCCGCATTACACCCCTTGCAAGGTCCGACCTTAAATCCCTTTGGGTTCGGAATGGTCTTTTATTGATGCGATATAATACTTATGCTTAAAAGATGATCCAAATGTCTTTAAATGCATAAATCACCCACGAACAATTTATATTGCATATAATCACACAAGGCAATTTATATTTCATGCATTAACCAACACTCATGAAAACAATAATAACGCAGAATAAATAATGAATAAAACAAATTCGGTCGGACTTATCTCGGATCCAGCCGAATATGTATATTAGCATTTTATGTCTGGTCAGACATGCTGAATGTCTGCCCGGATTTACTGCGTAAACCAAAAAACCCAAAACACATAAGTATACATGAGATCAAATAACAAGGATAGGTCATGGCAAGCTTGAACCTAGTAACCATAAAGTGCAGAACCATGCATAGTGGTAATAGTAAGACAGTGATAAGACAAACATAGTGGTCATATAACAGTAGTAATGATAAAGTAGTAAAGAAGGACACGTGTAACCATTTCTAAGTGGTACATGAAATTATATCCAGAGTACAAATCGTATTACTGTCCATTCGAATTCGGCTATAGAATTTACTTTTGGGTTTCCATCCTATATACCATAGAGAAGTGAGTGTACGTAGTCAGATGTAGCAAATTATATGACTGGAGTTACTGTTCGATAATTGTATGTCCGACTGGATATACAAGATGTCTGGCTGGATATATGGCTTCGAAAAGAGGTGGAATAGATATTAAAGTGCCCTCAGATTCTTACCTTTTGTATTACTGGCTCCGGAAACGCCTCTGGAAAGTTCAAGTAGGTTGTTGGATCACTTGCTAGAGAGAATTCAAGGATTGATGTGTTTTGGGTCTAAGATTATGCTTGTTTGTGTTTGTGGTTTTGTTTGATGTATGTATGTGTCTCAAAAAGCTCTTTGTGCTCAATTTGCAGTGTTCAAGCTCTGTTACATCTTTTTCCCCCGCTCCATATTCTTCACTGTTTGTGATGTCCCCCTTTTATAATGTCAGGCTGCGAATTTATTAGGGAAAATATCTCTTTTAGCAAGGAAAGTAATTGTAATGGAAAGTGATGGAAAAATAAAGGGACTATTATGGAAGATGACTGATTTTTATAGAATTTGGTTTAGAAGGAAAGAACAGATGCGGAAGTTTCATAATTCTGGAAACCCGCATATCCAGCCCGACTTGTCTTTTATGTCCGATCGAATGTGGTTTGATGTTCGGTCAGAGTTGGTATCGTATATCCAGTCGTATTTTGGATGTGCTATATCTTGGAATTTTCCTGGGGTTTCTCTTCCAACATTAAACCTTGCAACATTTCTCAAACATTTTAGGTGATGTTCTTGTAAGATACTCATAATCGGGGCATAAAAATACAGTGTCTATAGTCGCCCCCACTTTGATAGGCCTTTACACTGTGTGACAGTGATAAGTCTATCAAAGTCATGCATGTATTTTTACTTTCCTAGTTCTTCGGGCGTCACCTGACTTACCTGGATTTTATAGTAGTCAGTTTTGTTGATAGATGGGCCCTCGAGCGCTCCAATACTGCGACCGGTGGTGAAATGATTCAACCATCTTGTCTTCATTTTCCAAGTTTTTGTGTTCAAATCCTATTTTGATTTCCAAATTTACCTCTAAACTAGCGGCGTTCCAATCCCATCGATATTCCAAATATGTTCGATAAATGTTGGAAGCTCGGTCCCCCTATGTCTCAATCGATTTCTCTAATTCTGTCGAAAGTTCCAAATCCATTGGTATTCTAAACCCTAAGTTTGTTGTAGTTTTTCCAATTTCCAAATTTGTTAGTGTTCCATTCATCGTTCCAAACCTATCCATTTCCAAATCTTTTGGAGTTCCAAAGCGTTCCAAATCTGTCTGTTTCCAAATCTTTTGGTGTCCAAATCCTTCCAGCGTTCCAAACCTATAGTGTTCTGATGAGCGGAAAATATATCATTATTTCCCACCCATTTAACCTAATATTTTGTATTGTTTCTCGGGTTTTATGAATGTTTTTATGTGTTTTGTGTTATTTTGTAGATAAATAAGGTTTCATGACTCACTGGAATCAAATCAGGGCTAAAACAGCGAAAAACGGACAACAAAAAGGCAAAATCATCATTTGGGCGTCACTACGCGTAGACCTTCTGCATCGCGACCGCTAACGTACGCCACACACGTGTCAAAATCAGAGAAACTTGCTATTATACGCACTTGCTAACATACGCCGGCTACGTGTCAACATCACAGCAAATCTGCTATCATACGCCAGACACGTGTCATCATCACATGTTGCCGACACTCATCAGCGACACGCGCCATTGCTTGCGTCATGATGACTTCAGTGTCGCGACGCGCACAACCCTTACGCGTCGCAACGCCGAGCCAATAATTCAGCTGTCAACAGCCGCATGTCACATGTTATCATCTCAGGAAATCATGTGCCACGTGTCACAAATCAACGGCGCGTTGCGTGGCACTTCGCGCGTCGCGACCCGTGGCACCCAGATTTGCCTATAAATTAAGGCCGATTTCATTTGCGAAAATCATACCTTCCTGAAGTTCCTAATAATGGATTAAAGATTGTATCTTCTTTGTTTAGTTTTAGTTATTTAATTTATGTATTTTTATTTTCAGTAGTAGTAGTATTTTCCTAAGGTTCTGAATAAGGATCTAAGGATTTTATTTTTATTTATTTAATTTTTGCACTTTTAACTATGCACTTTTATTTTCAGTAATAGTAGTAGTTTATTTACTTTATTTTTTTTCTTTTATGTTTAGTAGTTAAATTTCCACTGGGGGAAGAGTGAAGCTTTTATTATTATAATTTAGATTAATCTCCTTTAAATTATAATATATATTATCTTCAAACCTGACTTAATTAGATACCGCCTTTATGATCGGTTGGACTTAATTAAATTGATTTTAACCTGACTAAACTGGATAACGCCTTTATGGTCGGTTGGAATTAATTCAAAATATGAATTAATCAGGATACCACCTATATGGTCGGTTGATAATTATCACGTAAATTTATATATTATAATAAGGGAGATTTCTAAATTAGAAATAGTAAAGGTAGATTAATCTCACTTAATTTATAATATGGAAATTGTAATTTAATAATATGGATTAAAGTTGATATCACCTTAATGGCTGGTTTTATTTATGTAACGTAATGTGACACCGCCTATAAGGTTAGTCTTTATGTGACAGATGATTACCGCATATATTACTGGTTTATGGATAAATAATAACACCGCCTTTATGGCTGATTCAACTTAATTGGGTAACACTGACAATTTCTATATTATAATAAAGTGAGATTTCTAAAAGTGGATCCTCTAACCCCATCATTTTATTTTTATTCTAGGGAAATGATGAAACACAATATTTACATGCTTAATAATTGATTCAATTATATTACGGGTTATATTATAGTTTGTTTATTGAATCTTAAACTTAATGCTTCTTGTCGTCTGATCACAAATAAGATTGATGTGGTAAACTTAAAATGAACTTGGAAAAGGGATTTTAGGTTTCAGCATTAGATTCAATAGCTCACGATCTCACTTAAGGATAGATAACCATTAAAAGATTTCCTTCCAGGATAGACATATACCTGTCGGGCAGAGGTAGCCATAATTGGAACTTGAACTTAATGAATTCAGGTAACTTGGTTAACATAGACATATGTGTAGGCACTGTATTTTTGCATAAAGCCCAATGATGAGCCTCGTACGGAGGCACTACCTGATAAGTCGCGGAAGGTGCGGGAAAATGATGTCGGAAGGGAAAATTCAAAAATTAATACCTCGTCAAAATTAAACTCACTAGTTTAGCCTCGGGTTCGCTTAGTCGATTTCTGTTTTAAATATTAGCCTCGGCCCAAAACCCATGCAACCCATGAAAGCCCATATATTCATACACACCCATCCAAAGCCCATGCAACCCCTTAGGCCCACACGCCCAAGCCCAATCCAAAATAATAAAACCATATGAAATATGTGCCAAATCTATGCTAATCCCATTCCAAATTAGCCAAGATTAAATCTCTCAAATTTGGAAGGAAAATCTTGACCAAGATGGGAGAGGGGTGACACACACACACAAATAATAAGATGAAACCCTAGCAAAGAAAACAAGGAGAAACCCTAGCACACCACTATAAAAAGGATACAAAACCAAACCCTAAGCTCTTCTCTCCCAACACATTCACATGGCTCATTCTCTCAAAAAGAAACCCTAAGACTCTCCTCTCCGATCTCTCCATTTTCTTAGAACACATGGCCAAAAACAAGAAGAAACCCTAACTTATTTCTCTCTCAACCACACACGCAATAACCCAAAACAACAAAAGCCTCTTCTCCACCGAGCAAAAAAGAACAAAAATGAAAAAAAAAAAAAACACATAGCCCCTCTCCATTCACTCACACACGGCCTGACCATTAAAGAAACACCCTAACCTTCTCTCTCATTCTTCTCAACCTTCACAGGCCTCACTCACTTTATCTCTCTCTCATTCAGAAACCACAATCACATCCTATCTCTCAACTTAAACCACACAACACCACTGAACAAGACAAGCCTAGAGCGTGAACAACGTTCAACAAACACAGCCCCACCGAACCATCACAAACAAACGAAACCTACACTTCCTCATGTGAACCACAACCACGACATCAACAAACAAACACATGCAGCCCCACACGTAAACAAATTCAGCCCAAGCTCCCCCATTTACCGAAGCCATTAAAAAATACACACATGCCATTCACACACACTCACACGTTCAACACATCACCAAGCATCAACCGACACAACAACACACACAAAACAGCCATGCACTAACCGACAATAATAACAAACAGCCCATGCCTTCACCGAACAAAACCATCACAAACAGCAACCCACACAACCCCTAAAATAACCCAAAAACAGCCCCCAAAATAGTCCCTAAAATCGCAAACAAAATCGTGAACAAAGCTGCCCCAAACAGTCCAGAAAACAGTGCCAAAACCGAGATAAAACAGCAGTTAAAACAGAGAAAATAGTGGCCAAAAATAGAGTGGCAGAACTATCAGAGACCTTCATATAATGAACCAACATATTTCACTGAACCACATTTTCCATCTTATCCACCATCAACCTACGATCTTCAAGGACCAAAACCATCAGTGGGAAGACAGTTGATAAACAGGCTCGAGAAACGGGAAGCTGAACATGATGCAACATTTCTGGATCACATAAAAACCTTACAGAGGCTGACAAATGAATTGAAACAAATAATCAACAACCAGAATAATAAACCTAACGGAACAAATTCAAATAACACTGATGAAGCCTTCAAGTACCAAAGATATCACGATGACACCTTAACAGAGGAAGAGACTGAGCAGTATCAGGAGCCAGAGGTATCAGTTCAGAAGCCCGAACCAGCAGAATCTCAATTTTATTTTTATTATTCATCAGACTCTGATGAGGAAAAAGAGGCAGAGCTGTTTGTACCAACACCAAGTGATGATGAAACTCTGCAACCTCAAAATGAAGATCTTGGAGCGTGCATTGCACTGATGTTTGAAGAATAGTTACCCGAGCCATGTATATCAACCACATAGGATAAATGCTTACAATCATATATATCTTTACATCCGCAGGTTAACACTTATGGAGCATGCATTTCACAGATGACAAATGAAGGGCTGAATGAGGAAATTTTAAAATACATATGTGAAGAAAAAGTGTAGCAAGATGTAGGACAAATGGAGGAGCAAATGTTTAACCATATTGAAGATCTCATGCATTCAGGAGAAACATCACTATTTTGGGGAGTACAAATCAAAGATATAGCCCAGAAGCTTGACAGAATGGAACTCTTATTCCAAGTCAAGCACCATACGAGACCTCCTCATTTTCTTTATTTCTTTCCAGGAACCATTTGAGCGACAAATTTTAAAAAGGTGGCACAAACACTGAATGAGACAAAATTATTTTTGCCATTTTACCGTTGGAAGAGACCCTTTAAAAGCAACGCTCATGGGCTTGTCTCTAATTGGACGTCCAAAACCACGTTGAAACCTCCTTGACAGATGGACTTCAAACACGTCTGGCTGAAGACGAAAAATTTAGCGCTAGCAGGGAGGCAACCAATGCAAAAATTTTATTTTTATTTTCAATTTTTATTTTTATATTTTGTGCATACATGTTGTAGTAATTTTAATTTTGTGTGTTATTTTTGCAGGGAAAAACATAGACTGAGCATTTTAGGCAAAGAAAACCAGTGAAAGCGGGGTTATCACGAAATAAAGTTTGACAAAATCGCGAAGTTAAAAATTAATTAATCAGAGATGGCAGAGTAAAGAATCAATTCTTGAGACGCATCTAAATGGGTATGTTTTAAAGGTTTTGCATTTTGCAAAAAAAAAAACAAATCACGCGTCGCGACACGTAAAACCCGGCATGTCACGATATATTGACCTAAACACGGAACCCTCAACTTTCGGGCACAGCGTCGCGATGTAGAAACACTGCACGTCGTGACGCGAACGCGATATCAGGCTTTAAACCAGTGGCCACCGCATCTTCTTTTCATTTCTATTTCTTCATCTTCTTCACTGTTCTTCATATTTTCTTCATTTTTATTCACCCAAAACCCGATTTCCCCTTCAAATCACTCAACAAACTCATTAAACTCCAAATCTTCCATTCCCCATTCATTTTTCTCTCTTCTCACTCGTTTTCTCTCACTTTTTTTTTCATTTTCTCTCTCAACCAAACACTCAAATCTCACCAAATCACTCACCCATCCTCCATTAGTGCATGAATCACTCGGATTTGGGGCTCGACATCGCGATTTTGGTATTTTTTCCTTGTTCTTCAAATTTTTTAATTTTTTTTTCTATTTCCGAAAATTAAAAAAACAGTGAGCATCTTTTGTTATTGTGAGTATTTGTGATAATTGTTATTGTTAAATTCGTAGAAATTGGGGGTGAAGTTGTGAAGGTTGTGGATTAATTTGTGAAGTGTTAGTGTTAGGTTGAATATTGGTAATTCTTAAAAATCAAGGGAGGTTCTATCGAAATTTTAAAAATAGGAAATGACTCATAAAAGAACAAGAACCTCAGCGGCAGCCGGATATAATTTGATGCAATAAAATTTGTATCGGCAGCTGCTGAGCAGTGATTTGAAAAGGGGATGAGACAAAAAGTCCCAATTATGGAGAGGGGTTTTCAGATTAACCCCGGACAGTTCCCTGAGATTGATAATGTTATCGCTACCAGACACTGGCATAAGCTTTGCCAGCAGCCTCACCCTGCTTGTGTACCAGTAGTGCGTGAATTCTACGTCAATGCTTACGATCATCATGTGTACCAGATGTTTGTACGAGGTCAACATGTGACGTTCGATAGTATCACTATCAATAAGTTTTATGGGTTGCTTGATATGAAGGCAGATGAATATTCGGCAACCAGGGAGAATATAAATATGACTCATCTCACTGAAACACTTTGCATCCTTAATGCTGCATGAGAAATGAGTAGCAGCGAAGAATACTTAAAGATGAGTTATAGGTATCTTAAGCCAGATGCCAGGGTTTGGTTTCATTTCCTTACCCGAATATTGCTGCCAAGGACCCATATTACAAATGTAACTAAAGAATGAATGATCTTGTTATACTGTCTGCTGGAGGGATATACCATTGATATCGGTGGGCTGATATCGGCCAACATAGCTTGGGCTACACGTTCAACACAAACTGGCCTGCTATACTGCAACTTAATTGCAAACCTATGTACGTGGGCCAAGGTACCAATGGACCATATGGAAGAGATGATGCAGCCCACCACTCATTGACTGCTCGCATTATCCAGCAACTTCAGGCAGAGAGGCATGCTCATAACGGATCATCCTCATCAGCACCTATACCACCACATCAACCTCAACCAGCGCGAAGACCATCACGATCCCGATCTCTGACACAACACGTAGAACGAATGGAAACTCGCATTGACTTCATCATTCAAGATAGCTTGGCCACGAGGCAACTGCTTCAACAAATGGCTCGCCATCTCAATATGAGAGATGAGCAGATTCCAGTATTCCTGACCTACTAGAGGATGGTAGCGACGACGACGAGGCTGAGGACTGAAAACTCATGGTAACATTGTTCATTTATCTTTATTTTGTTTTGTAACGCATTGGGGACAATGCTAGGTTTAGGTTTGGGGGTGAGGGTTGTTTATGTTTAGTTGTTTTCTCCGTCAAATTTATTCTTTCCTGCATGTTTTTCTTCTTGCATGTCGTGTGTTTTGCATGTTTTGTGTGTTTTATTTTTATGCATGCTTTATCTTTGAAAAAAAAAGAAAAAAAAAATAGAGTCGAATGATGAGATTGTTTGTCTTAGTAAAAACTTATAGGAAAATATAAATGTTTTTTTTCACTTTTATCCTATACTTTGAACCTAATATCTAGGTCATACTCATATGCACTAAAACAATAGTTATGTAGCAGTTAGATAATAAGAAATTGACAAAATGACTAGTTAAAATAATCGGTGCTCATATGCACTAAAAAAATAGTTCTGTAGCAATTAGATAATAAGAAATTGACAATTGACTAGTTAAAATAATCGGTGGTTGATGAATGACCGTTTGCCTGAATACCTATTTATGTCTATATTTATTTATGATGTGCGGTATGATGAAAAAAAAAGAAAAAAAATTTCTTACTTAGTAACCGGGCGTCTTGTCTCAGTAAGCAGTGACTGTTCGCGTCAAACGGTAGAATTTTTAACATCTGAGATCCGAGTAATTAAGTCTGTAGGGGTGTTTTAACACCTAGTGCCCTAAAGGCAACTGGTTTGGGAGTCACTAGCCCAAAGCTCACAACATGGATTAAAGATATTGTAAAAAAAAAAAAAAAAATCGCGGAGATTGCAGTAGACATAACAATTTTAGATAGTCAAGTTAGTTTGACCCATTAACTACTGAGAATTAAGATAAACCCACCTAGTTGATAACTTAGAATCGAAGCTTTTTGCAGAATTATTCACACACACTCAGAGTCTGATTTAGATACTTTGTTCAAAGGAAAGAATTTTAGTTGTAGTTTGCATTTTGAAGGTTCCTTTAACTTTGTTGCTATACATTCTCTGAGGACATTGTATATATAGTTATTATTTTAGTTTATTTATTCTCTTTTATTTTGTCTTTTTGCTTTCATGTGCATTAGATTGACGTTTGTGGGTAACGTCACTGTAAGTCATCACAATACTACAACTCGTCGACTAGGGACACCTAGGGGTTTACAGGCTTGTTGCATACGCTAAATACAACTGTGATCCCTACGAAAGTGGTTTATTTTAATTTAGTTTCAGTAATTTATTTTATTTTATTTTGCTCGAGGACTAGCAAAATGTTAGGTTTGAGGGGTGTGATGAGCGGAAAATATATCACTATTTCCCACCCATTTAACCAAATATTTTGTATTATTTCTCGAGTTTTATGAATTTTTTTTTATGTGTTTTGTGTTATTTTGCATTTAAATAAGGTTTCATGACTCACTGGAATCAAATCAGGGCCAAAACAGCGAAAAACAGACAAAAAAGGCAAAATTGTAATTTTGGCATTGCGACTCACAGACCTTCTGCGTCGCAACCTTTAACGTGCGTCAGACACGTGTCAAAATCAGAGAAGCTTGTTATCATACACATTTGCTAACATGCACCGGCCACGTGTCAACATCACAACACATCTGCTATAATACGCCGGACACGTGTAATCATCACATGCTGCCGACACTCATCAGCGACACGCATCATTGCTTGCGTCACAATGACGTCATTGTCATGAAGTTCACAACCTTTACGCATCAAGAAGCCGAGCCAATAATTCAGCTGTCGACAGCCGCGTGCCACATGTCATCATCTCAGGAAACCGTGTGCCACGTGTCACAAATCAACGACGCGTCGCGACGTGCAGCACTTCACGCGTCGCGACGCGTGGCACCCAGATTTTTCTATAAATTAAGGCCGATTTCATTTGCAAAAATCATACCTCCCTGAAGTTCCTAATAGGGGATTAAGGATTGTACCTTGTTTGTGTAGTTTTAGTTATTTAATTTTTGTAATTTTATTTTAAGTAGTAGAAGTACTTTCCTAAGGTTCTGAATAATGATCTAAGGATTTTATTTTTATTTATTTAATTTTTGCACTTTTAATTATGCACTTTTATTTTCGGTAATAATAGTAGTTTATTTACTTTATTTTTTATGTTTAGTAGTTAAATTTCCGCTGGGGGAAGAGTAAATCTTTTATTATTATAATTTAGATTAATCTCCCTTAAATTATAATATATAAATTATCTTAAAATCTGACTTAATTGGATACCGCCTTTATGGTCGGTTGGACTTAATTAAATTGATTTTAACCTGACTAAACTGGATACCGCCTTTATGGTCGGTTGGAATTAATTCAAAATTTGACTTAATCAGGATACCGCCTACATAGTCGGTTGGTAATTATCACGTAAATTTATATATTATAATAAGGGAGATTTCTAAATTAGAAATAGTAAAGGTAGATTAATCTCACTTAATTTATAATATGGAAATTGTAATCTAATAATATGGATTAAAGTTGATATCACCTTAATGGCTGGTTTCATTTATGTAACTTAATGTGACACCACCTATGAGGTTGGTCTTTAGGTGACAGATGATTACCGCCTATATGGCTGGTTTATGGATAAATAATAACACCGCATTTATGGCTGATTCAACTTAATTGGGTAACACTGACAATTTCTATATTATAATCATGTGAGATTTCTAAAAGTGGATCCCCTAACCCCCATCATTTTATTTTTATTCTAGGGAAGTGATGAAACATAATATTTACATGCTTAATAATTGATTCAATTATATTATGGGTAATACTTTAGTTTGTTTATTGAATCTTAAGCTTAATGCTTCTTGTTGCCTGATCACCAATAAGATTGATGTGGTAAACTTAAAATGAACTTGGAAATGCATTTTAGGTTTCAGCCTTAGATTCAATAACTCACGATCTCACTTAATGATGGATAAACCTTAAAAGCTTTCCTTCCAGGATAGACATATACCTGTCGGGCAGGGTTGGCCATAATTGGAACTTGAACTTAATGAATTCAGGTAACTTGGTTAACATAGACATATGATTAATTTGGTTATTTGGGTGTTTGCATCTGACCATCGACAGAGGCTTTTGCATATTTTCGGGTTCAAGGTTAGTAGACTGATTTATTACACATATATAAGAGAATCAATTCATCATTAGAATAATTTGTGTGGAATCACAACCCTAGATATTTAATTTCTTTATTATTAATTTCCTTTGTTTTATTTTGTATTTTTATTTATTTATTTACTTAGCAAATCCATATTCAACCAATCCATCAAGCAATCATTTCATTCTCCATTTAATTAGATACCTGTAAATAAATAGAATCAATAATTAATAACAACAGTAGAAATTAAGTCATTGTGGGATCGATATTTTATACTACTTGAGTGATACGTGCGCTTGCGTTACGTGTGTGATTTCACCGATCATGTTCCAAACCTATACGTTAACTTTCCAAATCTTTGGTGTTCTAAATCCTTCATGCTTTCCAAATCCGAAAGTGTTCCAATTCTTTGGTGTTTCAAATCCTTCTAACTTTTCAAGTGTGAGAGTGTTCCACTATCTTGGTGTTCATAATCCTTTTAACTTTCGAAGTCTGAGAATATTCCAATCCATTGGTATTCCAAATCCTGTGATGTTCCAAATCCCGTTGTGTTCCAAATCCTGTGGTGTTCCAAATCACGTGCCTGTTGTTGTTGTCCCAAACATCTTTATGCTTTTGAGCTATTCTAAATACTTTTTTTTTTATCATAGGTATATCAAAATCTAATTTCTTGACCTTAAGGCGTCCTAAGGCCTGTTTACAAATATTTTACGGTCCCAAGGAAGTCTAAAGCCTTTTCTGTTATCGTTGGCGTCCCAAAATATCCTCTGTCATTGGCGATTCCAAAACATATTTTCATGGTGGGGGTCACCCTCAATTACCACATCCAGGCGGGCTTCTCCCATAGTATTCTCTTTTGAGCGGGCTCCGCCCCCATATTTCGACCTTTTAGCTTTGGATGTTCCGTGTCGTGGAGGCTCCAACTTTTGACTTCAACCGAGTATTCTTACTTTGTTTCTGGGAGGTTTTCTTTGTTCAAGTTTCCTACAAAATAAATGCTATTTGTATGTATGCATGTATCAATTGTAGGAAACGATTTCCCTCGAGCAACGGAAGCGATTTATGCACCATGATTGAACTAGAAAAATTTTGTGCCCATTCCCTTTGATGACCGAATTTGACCAGCCCCTGGTATGATGTTTTTCTTTTATTTTTAACAATATTTCAGCCCCGAAACAGCCCTCGAACAACAACTCAGATCTAATCCATTTTACACCCAAAACGCACGCACAACTCACCCAAATCAGCCCCAAATTTGCGTGTGATGTTGCAGTGTTTCAGGTCTGATTTTTCTCACAAAAACAATTCCATAACACCCTTGAAATATCCATTTATGTTCCAACTCTGAATGGTCTTCTATGATATTGCTCGTTACCAATAAAAATGAAGTGTGGGACAAAATCCCTAAACTCTTTAGAGATTGAAACAAGGTTTTGCCACATCAGAATTTTTCTTTTTTCTTTTCTATTTTCTTCTAATTCTTTATTTTTCTTTTTATAGTTCATTTTCCAATTCCCATCCTTATTGCAATGGAAACGCTTTCTTTTGGGCTTGGCATCATTAGAGTTTTTCTTGTTCTTCTTCATGGGTTTTGCCTTAGCCTTCCCAATATTTTTTTTTCTTCTTCTTATTTCCAGATTTAGAAGATTCGGAAATATTTGCCTCTCTATTGGGTTTACGAGGATCCACCAGCATGGAATCGTGATGAGTGAGGTAAATTAGTAGTTGAGTCAAAGTAAAAGACAACTTGTTCATAATATAGTTGCTTTTAAACTGCAGGAAAATCTTCAGAAGAGTTTCCATGATCAGGTCATTGGATAAGCTCGTCGATATGTGCTCAATGAGTTTCGGCCATGTTGAGATAGGTCATCATCCTCAAGACATGCTTTCAGACTGATGTTTCTTCATTCATCTTAGTGGTCATCGCTGAGGCTATAGCCTCATGACGCTACCACTTCGAAGGTTGCCCGAACATGCCCTATAATGACTACATCATCAAAGATGTTGTAGCCATTGGCTCATGCTTTATAGCAAGAACCTCGGACATCCCTGCTAGAAAGTAGCAACATGCTTTCTCATTGGCCATAACCCATTTTGATAGGCATCGCACACAGCTTAGCCAGAATTTCTGGCTGGCCTGGGATGACGTTCCTCCATCAGGACAAACTTAAGATCTTCACAGACCAAGATGACGTTCATGTTACTTTTCCATTTAATATAATTTTCTCCTGTTAACTTGTCATTAGAGAGAATATCAATAATTGGAGAAACCATGCTTGAAATAAAATAAAATAAACATGCATTTAATATCCATTCATCGCATATTAAAATCATAAAATAGTTACGCATAAAATTAAACATGATACATGAACTATGTATAATGAATTAAAAACGTAAGAGAATTATTATGCCACATAAATCGTCATCCCACAAATAAGTGACGTCGTAGGGAAAAACCCCCGAACAACAACTCAAATCTAATCCGTTTAGCACCCAAAGCTCACGCACGACTCGCCCAAATCAGCCTCTAATTCACGTGTGATGTAGCAGTATTTCAGATTTGATTTTTCTCACAAAAATAACTCCACAACACCCTTGAAATATCCATTTATGTTCAAATCAGAATGGTCTTCCGTGATATGGCTCGTTACCATCAAAATGAAGTGTGTGTTTCACTCACAAAATAAAATAACTAAACTCTTTAAAGTTTGAAACAATATTTTGTCACACCAGAATTTTTCTTCTTTATTTTGTTCTTATTATTTTTCTTTCAACACTTGAGAGAAAATGAGAACAAGGGTAGCAAGGTTTATTCAAGAATGAATTGTGTTACGAAAAAACTTATTTTTTCTTTTTATACTTAGGGTTAATGTTGTTAAAATTTAAACAAAACCCTAAACACACTTCAACCATAAATTTGGCCACACCTTTTTTTCTACACCTAATTTTAGTAATAAACAACTTATTAATTGTCATTATGATGACAATTAATGTACTGTTGAAAAGGTATAAATACCATTAATGTAATGTTGAATTTTTTCAAATCATATTTAAAAAATTATTCATTTCAATAAATGATATATTAAATAATTTTATTTACATTAAATTAAATGATTATTTTATAATAATTTATTTAATGAAAACCTTATATTAAATATAATATAAAGTTATGTGTGTGACAAAATATATTATTAATCCCATTAATAATAATATATGTATGTGAGTATTTAATTGGACTATCCAATTATATTTAATTTGCTATAATATATCGAGCAGCACATGGACCAAATGGACATACGGTTCCGAGCTCCTGTAATCCTGAAATATTAATTAAACTCTTAATTAAATATTCTAAATTATAAACTTAAGGTTATTCCACTAAAAACCCGAAGTTGCACTCTCGTTACCGTAGATAGATAATATAAGCTGAACTACGTCGGTGTCCATCGATATAGTCATTACATACAGATTGTGTTGGGGTTGGTGCTCAGAGCGCCAATTCCCGGTTGTATTTCTTTATGAATACTTCTGTAAAACGTTATTATTATGAATAATATATGCAGTTTCTATAATATAATGTATCTTTTAATATGGTAAAAACGTAATGACCTTGGAATGACTAGTCATGATGCTGTTGCAAAAGCGTCGCAACTGACATTGCGTTGTATCATGACGTTGTCATTCTCAGACAGTTCCTGGTCAAGGTTTACACTACTTGGTCAGTATAGTAAACCCGTTGAGACTGGTACATGTCGTATACTGGAATATATGATTCCAATGGTTTCTCAATGAATCATAAGTCTTGGAGACTAGTATAGACGTGTAGGTATTTATAGCGGATAAACACTTAATGACTCAACAAAGATTCATAATGGATGGTACACTAACGTCAATAAGAATCTTATCGGGTTGAGTAGCACTTGTGATTCTTCGACTTGAGATACCACTGTGGGCACATGAGACATCTTCCACACTTAGATGGCAGTCACATCACCGATCTATTTAGATCAGACCTCCGCATGTTCGTTGGGTGTGGATAGATTCTCAGGGTATCCTGTGTGTATCGAGATAGGATCCGTCAGTTCTTTGTATCAGAGCATAGGTAGTCCATATGATTAGCAATCAGATAAAAACAATGGGCCCGTGGTACAATTTAGAAGTTAGTTCTAAATGTTCTTTATGAGATTGCTAATAGAGACGTCAACGGGATAATCCCCATAGAGATTTGACGTTGACATCTATATCTCTGGGATATATCCGGATACCTGTGACGGAGGAATTATACATTTGCCATGACCTCGACCTGTATGATTCAGCGAGTTTATCTGTGATCGTCATAATTTACAGGTGGATAAATTATGGACACGAAATTGGATTTCGTGACGGATGTACCTGAATCTAGAGAGTCTCAATAATGAAACATACTCGTAGAGCACTAGAGCAACATATATAAATAATATTGATTATTTATAAAGTCGTTTAAAGGTTAAACGCAAAATACATGTGTAGGGACCCGATAGTCATTTCCTTAATTTTTGTGTATTTGTATTTAATGTTAGATTAATTCAAATACACATTAATTAATTGTCAAATTTATATATTTGACCAATATCATAAATATATATGTATTTTATATTTATTGTAAATATAATACATATATTTAATATATTTGTATTTATTTAATTAATTAATTATTTAATTGTCAAATGATTAAATTAATTAAAGTATGAATATTTTAAGTTATGATATTTCATTTAATTACTTAGTTGCAATTGTTGACTTGTTTGAATTATTCATTAAAGGTGTAATGATCAATTTAACAAGTTGGCAAGTTGAACTTTAATGAAAAAAAAAATATCTTGATATTTTGTATACACCAAATTCGGCCATGTACTAATGTTGGAAGTATAAATTGTTTTGTTTTCATTTAGGGTTTCATAACTTGTAAAACCTTTTTACCAAAACTCCATTAAAAGAAAGAGAAAGAAGCTTGAGACAAAGAAAAGAAAAACAAAGAAAAAGCTTGGATTTAAGTAAGTATTTCCAATCTTCCATTAGAGAGAAAAAATATTCCTCTTGTTGTGGGCTTCATCTTGTGATGTTCTTATGTTTTTCCATTCTTTATTCTTTGTATTTTTGGAGGATGGAAGTTTTGGAATGGGTTGAGCATGTATAAAATTCAAATGATGCTTCTAATGTGTTAATAAGCATACTTTTGATTGTTTGAGAAATTTGTTGCTACTCTAGAGTTATTGACCCACTCTTAAATGACCTAGATTTGTTCTATAGTTGTTTCATTGTGGTGAGGCTTGATTGTAATGGAAGAAAATTGATTGAAGTATTGAATTTAACAAATTTGGTCTAATTTGTCCAATTTGAAGAAATTAAAAAATTAGAGTTTGAGACCACTTCCAAATTTGGGCCTTTTCATTTATGTTGTGTATTTGGATGTGTATATGATACATACAAATATTATGTTGATTGGATTTCATTTGGATGTGTTTTGAACATTAAAAATGCAAAATGCACACTTTGGACATATAGAGGGGCTCACGGCAATTTAGGCAAAATTTGGGGTTCATGTTGCAATTTGATTTTTGATGTGTATGACATGTTAAAATCATCTTAGAAATGATTTAGAATCATCCAAAATCATTTCGAACAATTTCGGATTAAAATGAACAAAATGCAATGTTTAGGGGTAATTCGATAATTGTACAAAAATTTGATTTATTATGCAATTTTTCATAATTTGATAATTGGGTAATTAAATAAATAAGTTTATTTAATTAATCTGAGAAAAAGTTTTGAAATCGGAAAATTTTGATTTTCCACTATTCCGATGCGTTACCGGATTTCCGCAATAATACCCCTTCAGATTGGCCATTCACGAGTATCTCATAATTAGAGCCGGGTCATTATGTCCGTTATACCCCTTTGATTATTTTAACTTATGTACCATTGATTTTCTAATGAATGATTTAGTCATAACTATTATGAATATTAATCTCTCTATTCGCAATAGAAAGACTTGAGCGCTCTAATCATTCAAGTACCGAATCAACCCTTAAGGAAGATACTCATCAACCTTTTGCAAGAAGGAGTGAACTCCATGTCTATGTAAAACGTCCCCAGCTAGACACCAAACCATGTCCTCAAAGTACGTAGCTATTGGTCAGGATTACTACACTAACCTCACCTTTGTCAATCAAAGGACAGCCTGTCATGCCGGAGTTCGCAGTACACTCATGATTCAGATCAATCCATATATGACCATATAGTATATTGAAATGAATTTCTTCATTTAACGGATATTATAAGAAACTCATTTCTATGTGGGTCCAGTCCTATATGATCACATTGTATAAGGTGCCTTCATTCTCATGTCACCACATTGATGATCCCGGATCAATGTTGCCATAAAATTATAGAATGGACCGCTGTTATAGATAAACCATAAACAAAGTACCCGCTTTTTTTTCTCTCTATAGACTATTTTAGATTACTAACTTCATACTTAAATCCTCTTGTGTATGACACTCATACACTAAGTCTGAAAGTGCATAAGTAATCAAGGGTAAACAAGATAATTTACAATATGCGATTTAAATCTAACATTTTGATAAATGAATAATTTTGTTTACATTACATGAATCTCTATGGCATATATCCCAACTATCTCGAACTTACATTAGAGTATATGGGACATGTCATGTAATCCTAGACCCTCTAGGTGACCCTTAAACACTTTAGCCCACAAGGTCTTTGTAAACGGATCAGTCAGGTTCTCTGCGGATGCAATCTTCATGACAGAAACGTGTTCTCTCTGCACTATCTCCCTGATGAGATGATATTTTCTCTATATATGCTTTCCCCTTTTGTGGCTTCTTGGTTCTTTGGAGTTAGCCACTGCACCACTACTATCCCAATAAAGCATGAGTGGTTTATCCATGTCTTGAATAACTTCCGGATCTCCCAAGAATTTCTGGAGCCAGATGGCTTCCTTAGCTGCTTCACAAGTTACTATATACTCAGCCTCTAAGGTGGAGTCAGTAAAATACAAGATTGCTTTATGCTCCTCCACACAATGGCCCCACCATCTATTGTAAACACTGATCCAGATTTTGATTTCCTAAAATCGACATCCGTCTGAAAATCAGAGTCCGTATATCCCATGAGGATCATATCCTCAGCAGAATATACAAGCATATAATTTATCGTTCTCTTAAGATACTTGAGAATTGTGGACAACAGAACCTGGGCGACGCCGTTCCTAGGCTAGCGGCCTAGTTTGGGAAGTACTAAATAACATGGAGTCGCCACCCGGTGTGAACCGGGACAAAGATTTAAGGCCGCACTCACCCCTCGCAAGGGAAAACCTCAAACCGTTGGGTTCAGAATGGTCCCTTACTTATGTCACTTGTAATGAAAGGATTTATGTAATAATTTAATCAAGCTTAAGTAACACTTATTTCCAAGAGTATCATGCTTCTAAATTCTCATATTCAAGATAAAACTTATGTACACATTTCACATATATCTCAAGTTTAAATTTGCATGCTTAACATGTATCAAGATAGCAACGAACATACAACTTTATTTGCATATCACATTCAGGAAGACACAAGCACACATATTAACCATACAAGCACACATATGGGCATTTTTCCAAGCGGTACGTGGAATTGTAGCCCAAGTACAGACCGCACTACCGTCCATTCGGAATCTGCTACAGAATTTACGTCTGGGTTTCCATCCGATATACCGCAAGAAATAATACTCAATGTTATCATGACATAAGCATATGAATTGTAATACATTAACATATTTGCATTTATACATGTGGAGATAGCTACTAGGAAAATGATGCATGAAATCTAATGAAGAAGACTCAGTTCAGTGTGTTCGCGTTCGTGTAGCGTTCGTAAACGCGTTCGAACGGAAATGAAACAGAATGCTCACGTTCGAGTAGCGTTCGTAAACGCGTTCGAACGGAAATGAAACAGAATGCTCACGTTCGTATGGCGTTTGTTAACGCGTTCGAACGGAAATGAGACAGAATGCTCACGTTCGTATGACGTTTGTTAACGCGTTCGAACGGAAATGAGACCTGACACATGATAAGGCAAAAACACATGCGCGTTCGAGTTGCGTTCGTAAACGCGTTCGAACGGGAACAGACCTGATGCATGAAATGGGACGCAATACATAAACACAAAATAAAAGGGTGCGGCGAAGTACTGCCGTAAAGGTGACCTTTTGGGGCTCTTGATCTCTCAAAGAGAGGACCTTTAGACCAACATACTAAGCCCATGCGCGTCACATCACACATACAAGATAGAACCAATCATATCAACCAAGTATGCCCGATTGAACACATCTTACATCCAATCTGAGCACACATCAACCGGCGCGGCAAAGCATCGTGGTAACGGGTTTTAACCCCTCCCCATAAGGGATCTTTCATTCCACTTACTAAGCCCATGCGCTTGATTGAACCATACATAAAAGATAAACTCAATAACATCAAACTAAGTATGCCCGATTGAACGTATCTTGCATCCAACCGAACACACATCAACCGGCGCGGCGAAGTAGTGTCACAAAGGTGGCCTTTTCGGCTCTTTATCTCCCAAATGGAGGACCTTTGGACTAACTCACTAAGCCCATGCGCTGATTGAATCATGCATAAATAAACAACATATTGAATTCAAGTAAAGAAAACTAAATAAGCAAAAGCAACACAACGAAAGAAAGATGATGTCGTTTACCCAAGCGGTACGTGGAATTGTGGCCCGAGTACAGATCATACTACCTTCCATTCGGAATCGGCTATGAAATTTATGTCCGGGTTTCCATCCGATATACCGCGAGAGTTGACACATCTCTCATTCATCCAATACCCACAACATATTACATCTCATAATTATGCATATTTATCTACTCAAAGACCACAACACGCATTTCAACATGACAATCATACAAGTAATACTTAATAAATAATGCGAAAAGGAAAACAAGTGTGAAAGATACCCTCAGGTCTAACCTTTTAAGCCGTCTCTCGGACTCGCGTTTCACGAAGATCGGAAGGGGTAAAGCTCCGCAACTTTTCTGGTTCACTGGTTCAGCGTCCTAGCTCACTGCTTTGTTGTTTTGCTTGCGGTTCGAACTCCGTTCTGCTCCTATTCGGCTTCTGTCTTGCTGCTCACTGCACAGGCCACCTGTTTTAACGTTTTAAATAAACTATTCCAAGTTTGTGTGGGTTCTTAGTGCAATTATATGTGATTATTTTTAAGATTATCTATGCAGTTTTTATGTTACTGTTTTTTAAGGATTTGGGCTGCTGTTAAGGTGATTTTGCTGCTGTTTGGGCGTGTAATACAATGTGGCTTTTTTGTGGTAATTTTCGGTGGTGGGTGGAGGGTGTGTGTAGGTGGCTGTTTCGGTGATGTGTGGGGGGGTTTGCGGAGGTGGTTTTCGGCTATAGAGGTGATGGTTGGGGCTCTTTTATTCTCTTTTTGTGCATATGCAAGTGTGTTTTTCTTTTGTTTAGTCTCGGGTTTGTAGAGAGTCTAGAGAGATTTCGAGAGAGTTTGGGTATGAATTCTATGCCTTGGGCGTGATTAGGTTGTGTCAAGGAAGAGAATGGCTTGGGTTAGGGGTTGTTTATATAGAAGATGTCTAGGGTTTCACCTTGTCTCACAAGGAAGAGATCTTGTTTCCAAATTAGGAGAGATGAGAAAGGTATACACAAGATTGAGGGGGGACAAAATATTTTTTTTTAGGAAGTTGTAATATTTAATTTGTGTTGGTTTAGGAATACAAATATTTTATATGGTAATTATCTTATTAGATTAGGAAGTCAAATATATGATTGGCTTTAATTGGTTGATTGATTTTAACTTGGTATGATTATATTTTGATATAGTATGTGATTTGTTTAATTTAGGCATGATTTTAGTTTAAGTTGGTAATTGTTTATTTTATGTTTGGTATATGTTTTATTATTTAATTAATTTAATTATTATCTTATTTAGTTAATGTTTTGATTAATATTTATTTATTAAATTGGGATGTGTTTTATGGGCTTTGGGGGGCTAATTGGGCTGGATGTGAGGCTAGCAGCAAAACCAGAATTACCGACACCGTTCGAACGCTTCCTCGAACGCGGCACGAACGCCCGCAATCCGTTTGACGTTCGAACGTAAACACGAACGCAGCACTAACGAAAACAGTGAACCTCGTTTATTCTGAATTTCCCCTTCCGATGTCTGTTTCCCGTGACCTCCGTGACTTAAAAGGTAGTGTCTCCAAAATGAGACTTATCATAGGGACTTATGTGTAAAAATGCAGTGCCTACAGTAGCCCCCACTTTGATGGGACTTGTGTAATGTGCAACAGTGACAATCCTATCAAAGTTATGCAATGCATTTTCACTTACCTGGCTCGCCAGCTGCCACTTGACTTACCCTGTGTTGAGTTGAGTTGATTTGGATGGTGAGGTGCTGCGACCCCTGGTTCATTCCCGAACCGTGCTTCCATTCTTGGAGTGCCATTCTCGGCCTGTTCCTTCCTGAACTGTATTGAGATGAGGCTTTATTCCTCCCGAGCTTTATTCCCGAACTGTTGAGATGAGGCTTTATTCCTCTGAGCTTTATTCTCGAACTGCTGACTGTGTAGAGATAGGGCTTTATTCCATGATTGTTTGGACTGTGGGCTTTATTCCCGAACTGTATTGAGATGAGGCTATATTCCCCTGTACTTTGTTCCCGAACTGTTGCGATGAGCTTTATTCCTCCCGAGCTTTATTCTCGAACTGTTGAGATGAGGCTTTATTCCTCCCGAGCTTTATTCCCGAACTGTTGCGATGAGGCCTTATTCCTCCCGAGCTTTATTCTCGAACTGTTGAGATGAGGCTTTTTTCCTCCCGAGCTTTATTCGAACTGTTGCGATGAGGCTTTATTCCTCCCGAGCTTTATTCTCGAACTGTTGAGATGAGGCTTTTTTCCTCCCGAGCTTTATTCCCGAACTGTTGAGATGAGGCTTTATTCCTCCCGAGCTTTATTCCCGAACTGTACTGACATGAGGCTTTCTTCCCCTTGAGCTTTATTCTCTGATCTGAGCTGACTGTGGCTTTGTTCTTGAACTGTATTGAATGCAGGCTTTCTTCCTGAACTGTATTGAATGTGGGCTTTATTCCCGAACTGAACTGAATGCAAGCTTTCTTCCTGAACTGAACTGGAGGCAGGCTTTCTTCCTGAACTGTATTGAGTGTGGGCTTTATTCCCGAACTGTACTGACATGAGGCTTTCTTCCCCTTGAGCTTTATTCTCGAACTGTACTGACATGAGGCTTTCTTCCCCTTGAGCTTTATTCTCGAACTATACTGATATGAGGCTTTCTTCCTCTTGAGCTTTGTTCTCAAACTATACTGACATGAGGCTTTCTTCCTCCCGAGCTTTATTCTCGAACTGTTGAGATGAGGCTTTATTCCTCCCGAGCTTTATTCCCGAACTGTATTGAATGCAGGCTTTCTTCCTGAACTGCACTGAGTGTGGGCTTTATTCCCGAATTGAACTGACATGAGGCTTTCTTCCCCTGAACTGATATGGGCCTCGCCCTCGATCTGATATTGATATAGGCCTCGCCCCCAAACTGATGCAGATGTGGGGCCTCGCCCCTATGTTGATATTGATATGGGTCTCGCCCCCATGCTGATACTGATGCTAATATTGATGCTTCTGACTGGCTTTCATTTGCCGCTTTCTCTCTTTCTTCTTTAAAACCTGTGAACACAAAACAAACACAAAACACAAAAAGGAATGCAAAATATGTTACGTGTATGCATGCATGCGTGGATGAGTTTCCTATCCCGTTGGGTTAGTTCTTCTGTTAATTCCATTGATGACCATTCTTCTCTTGGGGAAAGTACCATTTCCACCTGTCTTCACTGATTTGTTCCAGGAACCCGTTTCTTTCCAAGTCTAACAGTCCCACTGTCTCCATTTCCCAATTCCTGAATGGCTAACTTATCTTTTCTGCTTGCTTCTTTTGAGGATTCCCTACGTTCTGAGTATCACATTACCAAGATTTAACACACTCATGTTGCAAGTTTGAAAGTAATAGTCTTAGGCAGATAAATGAAATGATCGCCTTTATTATTGTTGAGGAAACATTCGAACAGGTAAACAAAATCAATGTCTTTATTAAAAGTGCAAGATAAACTAGGAGAAACAACAGTGCCTTCTTCTTCAGCCCATGGTTCTTCACCATTATTATCCCTTATTCCTATGAAGCTGAGTGGTTGAGAGTTTGGAGGACAAGGGTTTCAGGTAGGCCAGAGTTGATCATGTAGTTGGGCAGGGGATTTCTGTGTGCGTTGGGTTGTTCTTTCTCTGGGTCGGGTATTGTATGGGCATCGATGAGGTTTTGGATTTCATGTCTGTGGCGGGCGCAGTTGTCGGTGTCATGGCCTTTTTCTTGGTGGAAGTGACAGTATAAGTTTAAGTTCATGTGAGGTGGCACAGGATTTGGAATGGGCCTAGGTTCCAAAGGTTTTAAGAGTCCTTGCGCCTTCAGCTTTTCGAATACCTTTGAAGGAGGCTTACCAAGGTTAGAAAATCGTCTGTTCTTAATGGCAGTGACCTCAGCAGTAGCAGGCATAGTCCCTGAATGTCCCCCAATATTCCTTCTGTTCTGTCCATAAAACTTTCTGTTCTCGGCTTCCTCCTCCTCAATATCCATAACTGTCTCCCTCAGCTGTCGAAAATCAGTAATCATCGAAGTCATTCTCCTCAGTTTGCCATAAATAGAGGGCTTGGTGCCCTTGATGATCATTTTGATCTGGTCTTTTTCTGAGGGCCGGGTCTGCATCTTCAGAAGCTGGCTCCTCCAGCGGTCCACATATTCCTTAAAATTTTCCTCCGGCTTCTGCTTGATATTTTCTAAGTCACGGAGTGACAAGTCAATCTCCAGGTCCGTGACATATTGTTTTAAGAAAGCATCAGCTAGCTCCCTCCAATCTTCCTTAACCTGCTTGTCTAGGTTATGGTACCATACTACGGGTGCCCCCTCGAGTGACATCCCGAACATCTTTTGTACTTGGCGCTGAGACAGGCCAACTGAACTCATAACAGACACATACTGACGGAGATGCACCCTCGGATCTCCATTCCCATTGAACTTAGCCAAATCCGGCATCTTAAACTGGCCGGCAACTGCTCCTCAAACTTCATTGTCTCATAATCTAGCAAATCTTCATTCTTACCCCTCATCTTGCGGGTAACGGATTCAACCTGATCCCTGAGTTTCTGTATCTCGGCCTGGGACCCAATCACTCTGTCTGTTGCATACTCTGCCATATCATCATCAAAAGCGGGGATATCATCCCCCAACCCATTCGGAGGCTCCTCGCGCCTTACATTCTCGGAACTTCCCCCAGCACGGGGCACAGCCATATTTGTCATGGCAGTAGTCAAGGCTTGCAACTGTTCAGTAATCTTGGCTAAACCGCTTTCCAACTGATCTATCCGGGATACCTCATTATCGGATGTACTCATATCTGTTACCGGTCTTTTGGTGAGTCTTCCCTCTTCCCTAACCCAACGGGAGTCTATGATGGCTTTTAAATCACAAGGGTTAGCATGATGTATGTATGCATGGGGTGCATGAGATGCATGTAACATATAAAATATACTAAATCAATTAAAATTTTCACACAAATCGGCCCGTTATCATTTTAGAATCTTTCGGGCTAATCGTCATATGAGTGAACCCATCCCAGTTTAAATGGCCCAATGAGTTCACATCTCATGACAAAGTGCCCGACTAAACCCGAATGGTAACGTTCTGAACACAATCACAAAGTGGCCCATCAATCACTTAGACGCCTTTGGCCCAATAGTCATGAAATACATTCTTGTCCCAGTTTAAATGGCCCAACAAGCCCATATCCCATGACAAATGGTCCAAATGGATCCAAACGACGATGTTCCCAAACACAAGCATAGAAGAAAGATGATGCAAACATGACATAATAATTTTTACAAAGTGGCCCATCAACATTCCAGAAGCTTTGGGCCTAATAGTCATTAGGTACAAACTTGCCCCAGTTTAAATGGCCCAGCAAGCCCGCATTTCTGACAATAGTCCAACTGCATCCAAATGAGGATGGTCCACAAGCACATACTCAAGGAAATAATTGCTACTTTAGCCAACCCGGTCTATGGGTGGGTTAGTAAGAGTATAGACAAAGGCTCTCACCGGCGAAGGATGGCCCACAACTAGGTCTCCCCACTCAAGGGTTCGAGCAACCAAGTGAGCGCCACCATTTTTATACACTAAGGTACGTGCCAATGAGCTATGGTGTGTGACGGACTGTCAAATGGATTTCCCGTTATAGATCCCCCAGAGGGAAGGTGGAGCGAGGCTCACTTAAATACCCAAGCCTCTTAGGCTCTATCGCTTGTTGTCAGGAATAAACAACGAGTCCTCCCAATTACTCCATCACAATAGGCTACAATTAGATGGCTATCTAGGTGCCTTCACAGCTTTTCCTTCTAGAAAGGTAGTGAATGAAGGAAGACACCAACCATTACCTAGCCTTAAAATGCCTTTGATTAAACCCTCACTTTATCCACTATAGACACGGTCAATTAAAACATAAATCCAAACATCACAAGACAATATTTCGGGGCCAATTCTCTATCCCCAGTGGAGTCGCCAGACTGTGGACAACAGAACCTGGGCGACGTCGTTCCTAGGCTCGCGACCTAGTTTGGGAAGTACTAAATAACATGGAGTCGCCACCCGGTGTGAACCGGGACAAAGATTTAAGGCCGCACTCACCCCTCGCAAGGGAAAACCTCAAACCGTTGGGTTCAGAATGGTCCCTTACTTATGTCACTTGTAATGAAAGGATTTATGTAATAATTTAATCAAGCTTAAGTAACACTTATTTCAAGAGTATCATGCTTCTAAATTCTCATATTCAAGATAAAACTTATGTACACATTTCACATATATCTCACGTTTAAATTGCATGCTTAACATGTATCAAGATAGCAACGAACATACAACTTTTTTTGCATATCACATTCAGGAAGACACAAGCACACATATTAACCATACAAGCACACATATGGGCATTTTTCCAAGCGGTACGTGGAATTGTAGCCCAAGTACAGACCGCACTACCGTCCATTCGGAATCGGCTACGGAATTTACGTATGGGTTTCCATCCGATATACCGCCGCAAGAAATAATACTCAAATGTTATCATGACATAAGCATATGAATTGTAATACATTAACATATTTGCATTTATACATGTGGAGATAGCTACTAGGAAAATTATGCATGAAATCTAATGAAGAAGACTCAGTTCAGTGTGTTCGCGTTCGTGTAGCGTTCGTAAACGCGTTCGAACGGAAATGAAACAGAATGCTCACGTTCGAGTAGCGTTCGTAAACGCGTTCGAACGGAAATGAAACAGAATGCTCACGTTCGTATGGCGTTTGTTAACGCGTTCAAACGGAAATGAGACAGAATGCTCACGTTCGTATGGCGTTTGTTAACGCGTTCGAACGAAATGAGACCTGACACATGATAAGGCAAAAACACATGCGCGTTCGAGTTGCGTTCGTAAACGCGTTCGAACGGGAACAGACCTGATGCATGAAATGAGACGCAATACATAAACACAAAATAAAAGGGCGCGGCGAAGTACTGCCGTAAAGGTGACCTTTTGGGGCTCTTAATCTCTCAAAGAGAGGACCTTTAGACCAACATACTAAGCCCATGCGAGTCACATCACACATACAAGAATAGAACCAATCATATCAACCAAGTATGCCCGATTGAACACATCTTACATCCAATCTGAGCACACATCAACCGGCGCGGCAAAACATCGTGGTAACGGGTTTTAACCCCTCCCCATAAGGGATCTTTCATTCCACTTACTAAGCCCATGCGCTTGATTGAACCATACATAAAAGATAAACTCAATAACATCAAACTAAGTATGCCCGATTGAACGTATCTTGCATCCAACCGAACACACATCAACCGGCGCGGCGAAGTAGTGTCACAAAGGTGGCTTTTTCGGCTCTTTATCTCCCAAATGGAGGACCTTTGGACTAACTCACTAAGCCCATGCGCCTGATTGAATCATGCATAAATAAACAACATATTGAATTCAAGTAAAGAAAACTAAATAAGTAAAAGCAACACAACGAAAGAAAGTTGATGCCGTTTACCCAAGCGGTACGTGGATTGTGGCCCGAGTACAGATCATACTACCGTCCATTCGGAATCGGCTATGAAATTTATGTCCGGGTTTCCATCCGATATACCGCGAGAGTTGACACATCTCTCATTCATCCAATACCACAACATATTACATCTCATAATTCATGCATATTTATCTACTCAAAGACCACAACACGCATTTCAACATGACAATCATACAAGTAATACTTAATAAATAATGCGGAAAAGAAAAACAAGTGAGAAAGATACCCTCAGGTCTAACCTTTTAAGCCGTCTCTCGGACTCGCGTTTCACGAAGATCGGAAGGGGTAAAGCTCCGCAACTTTTCTGGTTCACTGGTTCAGCGTCCTAGCTCACTGCTTTGTTGTTTTGCTTGCGGTTCGAACTCCGTTCTGCTCCTATTCGGCTTCTGTCTTGCTGCTCACTGCACAGGACACCTGTTTTAACGTTTTCAATAAACTATTCCAAGTTTGTGTGGGTTCTTAGTGCAATTATATGTGATTATTTTTAAGATTATCTATGCAGTTTTTATGTTACTGTTTTTTAAGGATTTGGGCTGCTGTTAAGGTGATTTTGCTGCTGTTTGGGCGTGTAATACAGGTGGCTTTTTTGTGGTAATTCGGTGGTGGTGGAGGGCTGCTGTGTAGGTGGCTGTTTCGGTGATGTGGTGGGGGGTTTGCGGAGGTGGTTTTCGGCTATAGAGGAGATGGTTGTGGCTCTTTTGTTCTCTTTTTGTGCATATGTCAAGTGTGTTTTTCTTTTGTTTAGTCTCGGGTGTGTAGAGAGAGTCTAGAGAGATTTCGAGAGAGTTTGGGTATGAATTCTATGCCTGGGCGTGATTAGGTTGTGTCAAGGAAGAGAATGGCTTGGGTTAGGGGTTGTTTATATAGAAGATGTCTAGGGTTTCACCTTGTCTCACAAGGAAGAGATCTTGTTTCCAAATTAGGAGAGATGAGAAAGGTATACACAAGATTGAGGGGGGACAAAATATTTTATTTTAGGAAGTTGTAATATTTAATTTGTGTTGGTTTAGGAATACAAATATTTTATATTGGTAATTATCTTATTAGATTAGGAAGTCAAATATATGATTGGCTTTAATTGGTTGATTGATTTTAACTTGGTATGATTATATTTTGATTTAGTATGTGATTTGTTTAATTTAGGCATGATTTTAGTTTAAGTTGGTAATTGTTTATTTTATGTTTGGTATATGTTTTATTATTTAATTAATTTAATTTTTATCTTATTTAGTTAATGTTTTGATTAATATTTATTTATTTAAATTGGGATGTGTTTTATGGGCTTTGGGGGGCTAATTGGGCTGGATGTGAGGCTAGCAGCAAAACCAGAATTACCGACACCGTTCGAACGCTTCCTCGAACGCGGCACGAACGCCCGCAATCCGTTTGACGTTCGAACGTAAACACGAACGCAGCACTAACGAAAACAGTGAACCTCGTTTATTCTGAATTTCCCCTTCCGATGTCCGTTTCCCGTGACCTCCGTGACTTAAAAGGTAGTGTCTCCAAAATGAGACTCATCATAGGGACTTATGTGTAAAAATGCAGTGCCTACAAGAATATATTTCACAACCACCCAATGATCCAATCCTGGGTTAGACTGAAACCTACTGACTACTCCCATTGTAAAATATATGTCTGGTCTCGTGCATAACATAACATACATGAGGCTACCAACTATTGAGATATATGGGATATGTCTCATTTCCTCAACTCATTGAGGTGTCTTAAAAACCGTTCCTTTGAAAAATGAATTCCATGTCGATAAGGCAAATTGCCGATCTTGGAATTCTGCATCCAAAATAGCATAAGGATCTTGTCAATATAGGATGCCTGAGACATTTCTAACAGTCATCTCTTGCGATCCCGAAGAATTTGGATCCCAAGTACATAAATGGTCTCTACCAAATCTTTCATTTGGAATTGATTAGCTAGCCAGATTTTCACGTCCGATAATAATTTTACATCATTCCCAGAAAAACCACCTTTCCATCAATGACGTGCTTATATACATAAGGCTCATCGACATTCTGTTCAAAATCATAAAACTTGATCATGGTATCAAATCATATATTCCAAGATCAAGATGCTTGTTTGAGTCCATAAATGGACCTTTGCAGCTTGCAAAATGTTTCTCTTGACCTTGGGCTATGAACCCTCATGTTGTACTATATAGATAGACTCATTAAGATTTCCATTCAAGAATGCAGTCTTGATGTCCAACTGCCAAATCTCATAGTCTTAATATGCGGCAATGGAGAGAAGAGTGCGGATGATTTTGAGCATGGCTACTGGCGAGAAATTCTCCTCATAGTCAACACACTATTTCTGGGTATAACCATTGGCCACTAGCCTAGCCTTGAAGGTCCGTACCTTCCCATATATTCCCATCTTTCTCTTGTAGATCCACATGTAACCTATGCGCTTTACTCCATTAGGTTGGTCAACAAGTTCCCATTCTAAGTTAGAGTACATAGACTCCATTTCGAGGTTAATGGCTTTGAGCCATTCCTCTTTATCAGAATCATCCATTGCAATACGATGGGTCAATAAATCATCTACACCATCACTGAATGCGACAACTTAAGCCTCTACAACTCCTAGATAGCGATCATGTAGTCGTTGATAAGTGTGATTTATACACACGTATTCATGCATCATCAGCTTATTTTTTTGCTAGATTCCATGTAATTTAATGTATTTTGGAGTTGTTTGGTGTTTTATTGATAGGGAGCAATAAAGCATGGATTTTGGACAATTGTACAAGTTTTGGGAGCTTATGGATGCGACGAAAGCACGCGGGAAAAATAGAAACGAGCTGAAAATATTGATCCTGGAAAAAAGGGTGGCACCGCGACGCACACCTTCTAGCGCTGCATCACCCAGCGTGACAATTAGAGACATCCCGAGAGTTTGGCTCCACGATGCCAACTTCTGGCCTCGCGACACCGCAATGATTTTTCAGAATCTTCAGGGAGTCATATTTCAAATGCAATAGGACCCCAAGATTTCCTATAAATAGAACATCACGTCCAAAACCCTAGAAAAGCAAATTAGACACATCAATAAAGTTCAAAACACAAAAAACTAAGACATGTAAAAAGAAAATATTGAAGCAGAAAAGAATGAGACAAGATGGTGAAGTTCGGAAACACAAGGAATTTGATTCAGCTTTTACTCTTTATTTTCTTCTTCAAACTCTTCTAATTATCATTATGTTGTCGACTCAATTATTGTTGTGCTTTAATTCAGTTATGAACTATTTTTCTTATTCAAGAATATGATGTAGCCTAATGTTTGAGAAAATGTATTGATTGCAAAATAACTTTATGGAATTTTCATTTAGTTTATTTATGTTTTCCTGTGCTTAATGCTTCTTATTTGTTGGCCACAAATTGGATGATTGTATGTTTAAAATCTATCACTCGGAAGAGAGGGATTTTGAAAAGGACTTGGAAAACATAATCTTGTAAATTTATAGAGTTTGGGAGAATTTGTAATTCCTAGAAAACCGTTAATAAAGAATCATAAGACATAATAAATTATAAATTATTGGATTTCTATAGGAATATCGAAGTCGATAGTTAGTAATCTTTTCACTATTACTCGGGAGAGGGAATGGAATACTTAAGGATTTTTGGCTTATAAACTTAGAAGTTGAATAATAGTTAATTTGGCAACATAAATATATAGTAGATAGCTAGGTGAAATCAGACTCTAGAATTCATCTCATCACTGATCTTGTGTTTAAAATCGTTTAGTTTCTTACTTGTTTTTGTTTTTATTTATAACTTTCCAATTAATTTGAATTGAGATTGTGTGTCTAGATAAAGTTAGGATTAGTAATTATAGTACTTAGTGAAAATTAGATTCCAATCCATGTGGGTTCGACACTCATACTTATCATCTACTAAAAATTGACAATGTGCACTTGCGGTTTGATAGAAAATATTGCAACTTGTTGTGTGGGAGTTGTGGTTTGGCACAAACTTGACACTCATAGTTTAGTGTGGGAGTTGTGGTTTGGCGTCGGGACACCAAAAGTTGGCGCTGCGGCATTTTTGTTTTTTAAAACTGAAAACCGAATACTTACTAACTACATAATTTATTAGGTTGCTTCCAATAAGCACTTGATTTATTATCGTCAGTCTGATATCATGCCATTCTTACTTCGGGTCATCAACAAGGATGTTGTCGACCGTTCTCTCTTCAGTCCCATAGTAGTGTTTCAGGCGTTGACCATTGACTTTGAACACTCGCCCATCTGGACACTATACTTCAATTGCTCCATATGGTGAAACTTCTTTGATGGTAAAAGGGCCAGACCATCGTGATTTGAGTTTACCCGGAAACAGTTTGAGTCTCGAATTGAATAACAACACTTGCTAGCCAAATGAATGAGGGAATGGCCCATAAAATCAATTCCACAGACATCAAAGAGTTCGACCTCTAAGATGTTAGTCAAAGGGAATTTCTGGCACCTAGAGATGTTTCCGAGTCGCTGGCAACGATTACAATTTTTGACAAAATGATAGCTATCTCTAATAAGTGTTGGCCAATGAAACCCAGATTGAATTACCTTAGCAGCCGTTCTTGTAGCTCCAAAGTGTCCTCCATGAGGTGCAGAATGGTATTGATTGAGGATTTCTTTGACTTCTTCTGCTGGGACACATCTCCGGATTATTTGATTTGGGCATCGCTTGAAGAGTAGAGGTTCATCCCATAGGTAAAAATTTACATCATAGAGGAATTTCTTCCTTTGCAGGTAAGTACTATCCGTTGTCAATTCTGCACAAGCTAAATAATTGGCATAATCAGCAAACCAGAGGATTTTTTTAAATACCTCAAAAAGTTGCTCATTCGGAAAACCCTCCTGAATAATGCCATCACTGGGGGCTTCGGGCTTTCTGGATAGGTGGTCGGCAACCACATTCTCACTCCCCTTCTTATCCCGTATTTCAAGATCTAATTCTTGCAACAGAATGACCCATCATATCAAATAAGGTTTGGCGTCCTTATTTGCAAACATGTAACGAATAGCTGCATGGTATCTATAGACAATCACCTTCGTCCCAATTAAATAGGGTCGAAATTTTTCAAAGGCAAACACGACCGCCAGTATTTCCTTCTCGGTGGTGGTGTAATTTTGTTGGGCATTATCCAACGTTCTGCTTGCATAATATATTGCTCTGAAAATCTTTTCACGCTTTTGGCCAAACACTGCACCAACGGTAAAGTCACTGGCGTCACACATCACTTCAAATTGTTCACTCCAATTCAGGGTTACTATGATCAGAGGTGAGATCAATGCATGTTTAATTGTTTTAAAAGCCTGTAAGCAGTCCTCATCCATCACAAAAAAAAGACTCTTTTTCCAAAAGATTGCAAAGTGGCTTCGCGATCTTAGAAAAATTCAATATGAAGCGTCGATAAAACCCAACATGACCAAGAAAACTCCTTACTCCCTTAACATTTATCGGTGGTTGAAGCTTTTCAATCACTTCTATTTTGGCTCTATCTACTTTCACACCCTTCAAGGATATCTTATGACCCAGCACGATACCTTATTGAACCATGAAATGCCACTTCTCCCAATTCAACCCCAAACTATTCTCCTCGTATCTCTGTAGCACTAAGGATAATTTGTGCAAATAGTGATCAAAGGTTGAGCCAAATACAGAAAAATCATCCATGAAGATTTCTAGAATATCCTCCACCATATCTGAGAAAATGGCCATCATACACCGCTGAAGGTGGCTGGAGCATTACATAGTTCAAAGGGCATCCTCCGAAAAGCATATGTACCATAAGGAAAATAAAGGTTGTATTTTCTTGATCTTCTGGTGCTATGGCGATTTAATTACATCCAAAATAGCCATCTAGGAAACAATAATACTGAAAATTGGCCAATCAGTTTGGCATTTGATCTATGAATTGAAGAGGGAAATGATCATTTCTGGTGGCCTTGTTGAGTTTCCTGTAATCTATGCAGACACGCCACCCAATAACTCTTCTCGTGGAGATGAGCTCATTATTGTCATTCTTGACTACTGTCATTCCTTCATTTTTAGGTACCACCTGGACTGGTGACACCTATAAACTATTCGAAATGGCATAGATGATTCCTACTTTTAGCCATTTCAGCACCTCAGCCCTTACTACTTCTTTCATGGCTGGATTCAACCTCCTCTGATGTTCGATAGAGGGTTTATAGGTGTCCTCCATCAAAATTTTATACATACAGACTGAAGGACTAATCCCTTTTATGTCTGCTATTGACCATCCCAAAGCAGACTTATATTTACAGTAATTTATCTTCTTCCACAGTGGAAAGTGTTGACGAGATAATCACCGAAAATATCAAGTTTTCACCCAAGAATGCATAGCGGAGATGCTCTGGCAGTGCTTTTAACTCCAATGTATCATTTTTAGCCTCTATTGATGGTGGATCATGTAGAGCTTCGACTTGAGCTCTTGCTACTATTTCTCTTGGCAAACTTTCAAATGCCAAGGTCATTTGCTTAAGGTCCCAATTATCAACATGTTTCTCTATGTCGATGGTAGAGTTTACAAGACATCGTTCCAAAAGATTCGTTGGCCATTTTTCCATGCAGGTTTCTTACACACAGGTTTCTGCCACATATACTCGGTTACATATACTCACTTCTTCAGGATATTTGATGGTGTTATAGATGTCGAATGTCACTTCTTCCTCTCATACTCTCAGCGTCAATTTTCCTTACTGCACATCAATCAGAGTCTTCCCAGTTTCCAAGAATGGGCGCCCAAGGATCAGAGGGATTTCCTGATCTTCTTCCATATCCAACACCCGAAATCTGGTGGAAAGATGAACTTATCAACCTTTACTAACACGTCTTCAATGACTCCCCGAGGATATGTGAGAGATCTCTCCGCCAACTGCAATGTGATAGTTGTTCTAAAAAGGTCGGCTATCCTGAGACCGGTATGCCGGTCTACAAAGGTCGGTATGCTGGTCCTGCAAATCAAACAACTATATCCAATATGACTGTTGAGCATTAAGCGCGTGACCTATCGGATTACTTACCAGTATGATCTATCCCGATTTTAGTAGCTATGCAAACTCCAGACTGACTGGTATGGTAGATCAGCATGGAGTAGCCCGGTTTCAGAGAGCATACAAAACTACCCAAAGCAGAGCAAAGACACGGTATGCCAGTTCAGTGGCCGATGTGCCGGTCACAGTGCAGAAATACAGGATTTGAAGATTAACACATTATGCACATGACCCAAATGTATTTTATGAATGTGTATGAGTCTTATAAGCTTAGAATATTTGAATTATCAACTCACTTACATTGAGAGCCCTAAGCTATAAGAATTCATTTGATTTCCTTATTTGAGCTCTTGAGTCTTCACATCCATTTGCTTTGACATTTTTTTTGTAATGCTCGCGAATGAGCGTCGAAGTCATTAGCGTTGCATCATCAAAATTCTTCATTGAGTGTAATGGCATATACAATATCCCTTTTTTGATGATGACAACCCTTAAAACTTGTGAGCTTTGAGAGTTCCAAATTTGTTGACGATTATAGCTCCCCCCTCAATATTAGCTCCCCCTCAACATGTGATTTCCTTTCAATATTTCTCTATAAACACTTAGACAAATACATTAGTACAAATTTTCTCCCCTCAACATCAGGGTCGGGGTCGTATGAGTTTTCACAAGTTTTATCTCATTTTTATGATTTATCCCCATTTGCCATTAGCAAAAGAGTGGAAAAGCAAAAATTAAACACTAAGAGATATAAACCAACGTGTGCACAAAAACATAATAATAAAGTTCATAAACATGCAAACTAGCATTTTCTCCCATTTTCCCATAAAATCTAATATTCATGCATTAATCATCAAAATCATTCAAATTGTACCAATATCAATGCATTTCATTTTCAACCAAGAATGACCAATGACAAGATATATCAAAAAAGTATCAAAAATGATCATATATGTCAATATCAAGCATAATATTTGTTGGGATTTATATCCTAAAGCTTCATGTATTGTAAAACGAAATTGATTATTGTAATAATAATAAATGCATTATTCATTTTATCAAAGTTGTTTGATTTATATCGCATATTGTCCAATTGTCTTGTTTACCTTGATTACTATTGTACCTTCAGACTTAGTGTATGTTTGTTGCACAAGAGGATTTGAGTCTGAAGTTAGTAATCTAAATAGTCCATAGAGAGCAAACAAAGAGGGTACTTTATTTGTGGTTTATCTATAGCTGTCGTCCATTCTATACTTGTATGGCGACCTTGATCCGGGATCGCTCATGTAGTGACATGGGAATAAAGGCACCTTGTATGATGAGATCATATAGGACATGACTCAGATAAATACAAATTTATTTTAATATCCGTTAACCGAAGAAATTCATTTTATCATGGTCATATATGGATTCAATCTTAATCCTGAGTGTACTACGAACTCATGCATGACAGGCTATGTCCTTTGATTTACTATGGTGAGGTTGGTGTTGCATTCCCGACCAATAACTACGTATTTTGGGGATATGGTTTGGTGTGTAGCTGGGAACGTTTTACATAGATATGGAATTCACTCCTTTTTACGAGAAGCAGAAGAATATATTTTTTAAGAGTTGATTCGGGACTTGAACAATATGAGCGTTCAACTTTTCTATTACGAATAAAAAGTTTTATATTCATAATTGTTATGAATTAATTGTTCTTTATAGAATCAATGGAGCTTAAGAGACAAAATATTTAGAGGGGTTTAACGGACTTTTGACCCAGCTCTGTTTATGAGATATTCTTGAAGGGCTGTATTCATATGTAATGACTATATCGATGGACACCGAAGTTTTTCGGTTATTTTATCCATCTACAGTAACGGGAGTTCAACTTCAAGTTTTTAGTGGAATAACACAGAGTTAATAATTCGTAATATTTGATTAAAGAGTTTAATTAATATTTCAAAATTATTGGAGCTCGGAACCGTAGGTCCATTTGGTCCCCGTGCTAACTCGATTAATTGTAGCAAACCTAATATAATTAGATTGTCTAATAATATGCTCACATAATATTTATATATTATTAATGAGATTAATAATATTTATTTTCACAAATGAAAACTATGTTAAATTAGTTTAACTTAATATTTTCTAAAATTCTTTGATTATGAGATAATCAAGTTAGTAATAATTATGAGATAATTACTACAACATAATTGAAGGTAATTTAATCATTATTGAGATAGTTATTTTTATTTACATTAGAAGACAAATCCATATGGCTTGCCATGCTCCCTAATTTATTATGTTTATTAGGTGGCTTGTATACACCTAATAATTTTGTCATTAGCTAATCCATTTTTATGCTTTGGTATGGCCTCCACATTTATGTGTTTGCCATTGAAAAAAAACATTAGATGCTTGATGACAAAGTCATTGTCTTTAACTTATTATTTCTTATGTTTTGGTATGGCATTCACATTTTTATATTGGGCATCGCAAGAAAGCATTAGATGCTTAATGACAAGGTTAGTTGGTTTGTGTAAGAGAATATAATCTCTACCATTTCTCTCACTTCTTAAGGTTAACATTTTGCATTCATTGACACAAGTGTTGTGAGAAAGAATTTGAGAGAAAATAGAGAGAGTTCAAACATTCACAAGTGTTGTGGAAGTGTTTGAAATTCCAAAAGCCAAACACCATTGTGACATTTTAATCCTCTAAATAGTTTAGAGTTTTGATCTTTGTGAGTGAAGCCTACACTTCGGTTTATTGGTTTCGAGTCATAGTTCGGAAGCTTGAGTGGTTGATCCAAGCATTGGACAACAAAGGATTGATCTCAGCTACTAAAACAAAGGGAGAAGGCAAATAAAATTTTAAAGATCCATACAGGAGCCGGTGCCACCATTCGTAATTTCTGCTGCACAAAGGAAAAGCCGTTTCCTACAATTGGCATCAAGAGCTTAAGGTTGAAAAGTGTTCTTAACCCTTCTCCTTTAAAGTTTCAAGTTTTAATAATTTATATGCGATATAGATTATTAGAATGCATGTTGTGATGAGTAGGCACAATTAGATTAATGAGATGAATGGTTTTTAATGTTCATGTGATGAATGTTTACTTTGATTCATGTGATGAATGTATTAAGTTGATCGTTAATTTTTTCGGCTCTTATTTTTAGTATTGGGAATGTAAGACTATAAGGTCATATTCTTTCAAGTGTTGTAAGTTTGTTTCCTTTATAATAAATCCATTTTGTAACTCAATTTGTAACTTGGAGGAGGCTATGCCGCGAAGGACTCATTACGAACCTATTCCGTGAAGAACTCAACAACATACCATGGAGCAAGATTTGAAGACCAATGGATGCCTTGGATTTATTATACTAATTAGATTAGTATAGAAAAATAAGAGCCCGGTTAACGCAATTTATGGATGTATGTAAAACTACGTTCCGTAGAAAAAACGAGGACCAAAATGGAGTCCAGAAGCTCTGAAATGGAGTAAATGATGTTCTAGTGTTCAGACAGGCATTCGAACGCAACATAAACAAAACTCCACTGCCTGAAAACGTTCGAACTCCCATCAAACACCACACAAACATTTTCAGGCCCAGCCTAGAAATATGAATATTTTTTAAATAGTTTAATAACATGTTATATAGTTTAGGGTGCCTACTCTTGTATTTTCATATGCCATAACATGTAGACATGCATGATATTCAAGTCATAAAATATGATTTTATGTAAATTTAAAAGTTAAATAAGAATATAAGAAGCATGTAAATGGATTAATAAGATTAATTGGTTTAAAGGTTTAAAAATTACGAATTCAAGTTTAAATACAAATGGACCTTATGAGTATATTATTCTCCTTGATATATCGGATGGAAACCCGGATGTAAATTCCATAGCCGATTCCGAATGGAAGGTAATATGGTCTGCACTCGGGATACAATATCACGTACCTTTGGAATAAATAATGTGCTTTTATTGATTAAATGGTTTAATGACATTTGGTCCATTCGTTGAATTCTAATTTCAAAACCTAATAGTGGACTAATAATTTAAGAGTTAAAATTGATTAGATCACTATAGCAACTTGATTAGATTTGTTTAATTAAGTTAATGGTTAGTAGAGACTAATCGAAATTAGTGAATAAAATTTTAAGTGTTAAAATTGGTTAGATCACTAATAATCCACTAGTATTAACTATGTTGTGTTTTAACTGAGCATAATATAAATTCATTAGAGACTGGTGAGATAGAAACCTTACACTTCAAAATAGTGAGTGGGAGAGGGGTATACCACAATATATCCCATGATCTCTATTGTTATCCAAAAACGTGATATTCAATAGGCACCTCGAGACAGCTTTGTTCATGTCCCTCTACGGATGGTGTCCTTATTGGGTCAATATCAGGTTTGGATTCTGAGAGGATATGGACTCTAAATGTATCTGGTGATTTGACCTACCCTACGGTGACACTTCACTAGTTAAGTCCAAGGGTTCTGAAATAATGGGTCACACTCACAAAGGACTGATTAAGTTGTTAATCAAAGCTTCCTTGATCAAAATGACGGTATTTGATTGATATATGAATAAGAGTTATTTCAGATATATTAATCAATTGAGAATGTCTCAATCTGTCATGTGAATAATTGACCTACCCTACGACGACACTTATTTGTGGGATGATAGATAACTGTGGCATAGTAATTCTTTTAGGTTTCTAATTCATTATACATTGATCATGCATCATGTTTAATTTTATGCCATAATGTTTGATAATTTTTGTATGCGACAAATGAATGATTGAATACACGTTTATTTTTTTCAGCCATGGCATCTGCAATAATCTCAATTCTCAAACAACAAGAAAAATTAACCGGGGATAATTATGTTAAATGGAAAAGTAACATGAATGCTATTTTGGTATGCGAAGACCTTAAATTTGTCCTAATGGAGGAATGTGCTCCTGAGCCAGCACCAAATGCTGGCAGAGCTACACGTAATGCCTATAATAATTAGATTAAAGCTGATGAGAAAGCCCATAGCTATTTAATAGCATCCATGTCTGAGGTTCTTCCTGCACAGCATGAGCCTATGGCGACAACATCAATGATTATGCAATCATTACAGAACATGTTTGGGCAACCTTCAGACCGACAATAACATGAGGCAATAGTATCTGTATTGACTGCTAGAATGAAGGAAGACATATCAGTCTGAGACCATGTGTTAAGGATGATGTATCATCTTAATATGGCTGAAACCCATGGTGCACGTATCAATATGCAAAGCCAGGTGACAATGATCATTGAAACCCTTCCGAAGAGTTTCTTGCAGTTTAAAAGCAACTGTTCTATGGATTAGTTGACTTTTACATTGACTGAACTGCTAAATGAGCTCACCAATTACAAGTCTATTATGAACGGTCCTCGTAGGTCCAATGCTGAGGAAAATGTTGCCAAATCTTCTAAATCTACAAAGAAGAAGAAGAAATGGATTTGGAAGGCAAAGGCAAAACCAATGAAAAAGAATAACAACAAAGGCTCTAAAGGAACCAATGCCAAATGAAAATGTTTCCATTGTGAACAACAATGGAATTGGAAAAGGGATTGTCTGAAATACCTTGCTGAGCTTAAAGAGAAGAACAATACATGTAAATATGATTTACTTGTCATTGAGTCTCTTTTGGTGGAGGATGATAAATCCATATGGATTGTTGATTCTGGTGCCACTAACCATGTTTGTTGTTCTTTGCAGCTACTTGACTCATAGAGAGACCTTACTGAAGGTAGTTTTACCGTGAGAGTTGGGACATGGGATGCTTTTTCAGCAAAAGCATTGGGAGTTTCAAATTTGAATTTTAATAAGAGTTATTTATGTTTGAATGGTGTGCTATATATTCCTGGTTTTCGCAGGAATTTGATTTCTGTAACAAAACTTATGGAATGTGGTTTTTCTATTTCATTTAATATTAAGTCAGTTATTATTAGTAGAAATGGATTAAATATATGCACGGGAAACTCTGAAAATAATCTATATGTATTAAGGCTGTTAATGCATGAATCAATCCTTAATACTGAAATGTTTAAGATTGAAAAATCTAAAACTAAACGGCAAAAGATTTCTCATGATGATACATATTTATGGAACCTTAGACTTGGTCATATTAACCTTGACCGGATAGATAGACTAATTAAGAATGGAGTTTTAAATCAGTTAAGACTCAGAACTTTACCTGTCTGCGAATCATGTCTAGAAGGCAAAATGACTAAGAGATCTTTTACTGGAAAAGGGATAAAAGCCAAAGAAACACTTGAGCTAATACATTCGAACGTTTACGGACCGATGAATGTAAAAGCCTGAGGTGGTTATGAATACTTTGTCACTTTCATTTATGATTATTCCAGATATGGGTATGTTTACCTAATGCAGCACAAGTCAGATACATTTGAAAAGTTCAAAGTGTATCGTGCTGAGGTTGAGAACCAATTAGGTAAAAACATCGAAATTCTATGATCAAATCGTGGAGGAGAATACCTTGATAGAGATTTCGAGGAATTCTTAGTTGAGCATGGAATTATTTCACAGCTCACAGCACCTGGAACACCACAATAAAATGGTGTTGCAGAAAGGAGAAATCGGACCCTACTAGACATGATGAGATCAATGTTTAGTTATAGCACTTTACCTAGTTCATTATGGGGGTATGAATTGCAAACTGTAATGTATATCCTGAATGTAGTTCTTTCTAAGTCTGTTTCTAGACTCCCTTAGAGTTGTGGAGCGACATTTCCGTATATGGGGGTGTCCGCACACGTGCTAAAGAACTAGACTACTAAGTTGGAACCACGTTCACTGGTGTGCCTATTTGTAGGCTATCCTAAGGAAAGTAGGGGTGGATTCTTTTATGGTCCAGAAGATAATAAAATATTTGTGTCGACAAATGCTACATTTCCTGAAGATGACTATATGAGAGAGTTCAAACCTCGAAGTAAAGTGTTACTTGAGGAGTTACTTGCTGGTAGGACCAGTACACCATTGTCAAATGTTGACAAAGACATAACACCTTCTACATCTGAAAGTCGGTTGCAAGTTTATCAGGATACCATACCACCTAGACGTAGTGGGAGGGTTGTAAGACAACCTGAACGCTATCTAGGAAATGGTGAGGTGCAAGTTGTTGCATCTTGTGATGGTATTGATGATCCATTGACATATCGTAGTGCAATGGAAGATACTGATAAAGATGAACCTTGAAATGGAGTCTATGTACTCTAACTCAGTCTGGGAACTTGTAGACCACCCATAGGTTGCAAGTGGATCTACAAGAGAAAAAAGGGAATAGATGGGAAAGTACAGACTTTCAAGGCTAGGCTAGTGGCAAAGGGTTATACCCAGAAATATGGAGTTGGCTATGAAGAAACTTTATCGCCAGTAGCCATGCTTAAATCCATCAGGATTCTTCTTTCCATTGCTGCATATTATGACTATGAGATTTGGAAAATGAACGTCAAGAGTGCATTCTTGAATGGCAATCTTGATGAGAGTATCTATATGGTAAAACCAGAGTGGTTCATTACCCAAGGTCAAAAGAAAAAAGTTTGCAAGTTGCAAAGGTCCATTTATAGACTTAAGGAATCATCTAGATCTTGGAACATAAGATTTGATACTACGATCAAGTCTTATAACTTAAAGCAGAATATCGATGAGCCTTGTGTCTACAAGTGCATCATTGATGGGAATGTGGTTTTCCTTGTGTTATACGTTGATGATATTTTACTCATTGGGAATGATGTAAAGATATTATCAGATGTGAAAATATGGCTAGCTAACCAATTCCAAATGAAAGATTTGGGAGAGGCAAGTTATGTAATTGGGATCCTGATCATCGGGATCGTAAGAAACGACTGTTAGCAATGTCTCAAGCAACCTATATCGACAAGATTCTTGTACGATTTGGTATGCAGAATTCCAAGAAAGGTAATTTACCTTTAGGCATAGAATTTATTTGTCTAAGGAACAGTTTCCTAAGACACCTCAAGGAGTTGAGGAGATGAGACATATACCATATACTTCAGTAGTTGGAAGTCTTATGTATGTTATGTTATGCACGAGACCGGATATCTGTTTTGCAGTGGGAGTGGTCAGTAGGTTTCAATCCAACCCAGGATTAGATCATTGGGTAGCGGTGAAACATATTCTCAAGTATCTTCGGAGAACAAGAAATTATATGCTTGTATATACAAGTCAGGATATGATTCTGAGATGATATACAGACTCTGATTTTTAGACGGATGCTGATTCTAGGAAATCAACATCTAGATCAGTGTTCACCCTAGGTGGTGGGGCTATAATATGGAGGAGCATAAAACCATCTTGTATTGCTGACTCCACCATGGAGGCTGAATATGTAGCAGCTTGTGAAGCAGCTAAGGAAGCAGTCTGGCTCCGTAAGTTCTTTGCAGATCTGGAAGTTGTTCCAGCTATGGATAAACTACTCACACTTTACTGTGATAATAGTGGTGCAGTGGCGAACTCCAAAGAACCAAGAAGCCACAAGAGGGGTAAGCATATTGAGAGAAAATATCACCTTATCAATGAGATAGTGCAGAGAGGAGATGTCGCTGTCACGCAGATTCCATCCGCAGACAACCTGGCTGATCCGTTTACAAAGACCTTTTCTGTTAAAGTATTTGAAGGTCACCTAAAGAGTTTAGGATTACATGACATGTCTCATTTGCTCTAGTCCAAGTAGGAAATTGTTGGGATTTATGTCTTAAAGCTTCATGTATTGTAAAACAGAATTGATCATTATAAAAATAATAAATGCATTATTCATTTTATCAAAGTTGTTTGATTTATGTCACATATTGTCCAATTATCTTGTTTACCATGATTACTATTGTACTTTCAGACTTAGTGTATGTTTGATGCACAAGAGGGTTTATGTCTGAAGTTAGTAATCTAAATAGTCCGTAGAGAGCAAACAAAGAGGGTACTTTATTTATGGTTTATCTATAGCTGCGGTACAATCTTTACTTGTATAACGACCTTGATTCGGGATCGTTCATGTAGTGACATGGGAATGAAGGCACCTTGTATGATGAGATCATATAGGATTGGACTCAGATAAATACGAATTTATTTTAATATCCGTTAACCGAAGAAATTCATTTTATCTAATAGATGGTCATATATGGATTCAATCTTAATCCTGAGTGTACTACGAACTCCTGCATGACAGGCTATGTCATTTGATTTACTATGGTGAGGTTGGTGTTACATTCCCGGCCAATAACTACGTATTTTGGGGATATGGTTTGGTGTGTAGCTGGGAACATTTTACATAGATATGAAATTCACTCATTCTTACGAGAAGCAGAAGAATATCTTTTTTAAGAGTTGATTCGGGACTTGAACAATATGAGCGTTCAACTTTTCTATTACGAATAAAAAGTTTTATATTCATAATTGTTATGAATTAATTGTTCATTATAGAATCAATGGTGCTTAAGAGACAAAATATTTAGAGGGGTTTAACGGAATTTTGACCCGGCTCTATTTATGAGATATTCGTGAAGGGCTATATCCATATGTAATGACTATATCGATGGACACCGAATTTGTTTGGTTTATTTTATCCATCTACGGTAACGGGAGTTCAACTTTGAGTTTTTAGTGGAATAACACGGAGTTAATAATTTATAATATTTGATTAAAGAGTTTAATTAATATTTCAAAATTATTGAAACTCGGAACCGTAGGTCCATTTGGTCCCCGTGCTAACTCGATTAACTGTAGCAAACCTAATATAATTAGATTGTCTAATAATATGCTCACATAATATTTATATATTATTAATGAGATTAATAATATTTATTGTCACAAATGAAAACTATGTTAAATTAGTTTAACTTAATGTTTTCTAGAATTCTTTGATTATGAGATAATCAAGTCTTGATTATGAGATAATCAAGTTAGTAATAATTATGAGATAATTACTATAACATAATTGAAGGTAATTTAATCATTATTGAGATAGTGATTTTTATTTACCTTAGAAGACAAATCCATATGGCTTGTCATGCTCTCCAATTTATTATGTCTATTAGGTGACTTGTATACACCTAATAGTTTTGTCATTTGCTAATCCATTTTTATGCTTTGGTATGGCCTCCACATTTATGTGTTTTCCATTGAAAGAAAGCATTAGATGCTTAATGACAAAGTCATTGTCTTTAGCTTATTATTTCTTATGCTTTGGTATAGCATTCACATTTTTGTGTTGGCCATTGCAAGAAAGCATTAGATGCTTAATGACAAGGTTAGTTGGTTTGTGTAAGAGAATATAATCTCTACCATTTCTCTCACTTCTTAAGGTTAACATTTTACATTCATTCACACAAGTGTTGTGAGAAAGAATTTGAGAGAAAATAGAGAGAGTTCAAACATTCACAAGTGTTGTGAGAGTGTTTGAAATTCCAAAATCCAAACACCATTGTGACATCTTAATCCTCTAAATAGTTTAGAGTTTTGATCTTTGTGAGTGAAGCTCACACATCGATTTATTGGTTTCGAGTCATAGTTCGAAAGATCGAGTGGTTGATCTAAGCGTTGGACAGTAAATGATTGATCTTGGCTACTACAACAAAGGGAGAAGACAAAGAAAATTTTAAAGATCCATACCGGAGCCGGTGCCAATATCCGTAATTTCTGCTGCGCAAAGGAAAGTCGTTTCATACACAAATGTGCTCACAAGGTCTTCTAATGATGGTTTCGGCTCTGACATCTAGTTGTTGAAACTAGGCGTGGGTAGCAAGACATTATGTGTGTTGGCATAAGAGAAGTTCTCATGGTGACGAAATCCAGGATGATAGTAGTTTGATGCATGGTTACCTCTATAATTGTTGAAGTTCCTATTATTCACATAATGGACTTGCTCAAAACTTGGGTCTTCTTCCAACAACAGCATATTTGCAGCAGCTACAAATTCAATAGATGGTTGTACTCATTGATTTGTTAGGACTGCTATAGGAGTCGATAGCATTGAAATTTGAGCTGTTGGTGCAACAAGAGGGTCCACTTCAAGTATGCCTGCCATTTTGGTCACCGTAGTGCATTCACTTGGCCATTGGAATTTGTTAATGGCCATCTCTTCTAATAGATTATAGGCATCCTCAACTGACTTCTTGAATAGAGCTCCTCCAGCGGCTGCATCAACCAGTGGTCGAACCACCAAATAACTTCTCGTGTAAGACTTTACTCGAGGTTTGAACTCCCTCATATAGTCATCTTCAAGAAACATAGTGTTTTTCGATACAAACACTTTGTTATCTTCCAGACTATAAAAGAACTCATCCCTATTAGGATAGCCTACAAATAGGCACACCTGAGAACTTGGCTACAACTTTGTAGTCTTATTCTTCAGCACATGTGACAGACACCCACATATGCGGAATTGTCGTAAACTAGCTTTACGACCACTCCACAACTCTGAATGAGTCTTAGGAATAGACTTAGATGGAACTACATTAAGGATATACATTGATGTTTGCAATGCATATCCCTAGAATGAACTAGGCAGTGAACTGTAACTAAACATAGATTCTTATCATGTCTAGTAGAGTCTGATTTCTCCTCTCTACAACACCATTCTGCTAGGATGTTCCAAGTGCTATGAGTTGGGATACTATCTCATACTCAACTAAGAATTCCTCGAAATCTCTATCAAGTTATTCTCCTTCACGATCTGATAGTAGAGTTTTGATCGTCTTACTTAATTGGTTCTCAACCGCAGCACGATACTCTTTGAACGTTTCAAAGATATCTGACTTGTGCTGCATTAGGTAAACGTATCCATATCTAGAATAATCGTCAATAAATATGATGATGAAATATTCAAAACCTCCTCGGACTTTTATATTCATCGGTCCGTAAACGTCTGAATGTATTAGCTCAAGTGGTTGACTGGCTCTTATACATTTTCCTATACATTTGTGGAGTGTCTTGTCGCATGTTTGGTGGAGTGTTTGGTGGAGGATTTTATGGAGTGTTTGGTGGAGCAATTGGTGGAGAAATTGGTGGAAGCCTTTAGATTTTCCTATAAATATCAAGCCATTTCATTTGTAATTCTCATGCTTTTCTTAAGTTTTTGTAAAGAATTTAAGGATTGCATCTTGTTTGTATTTATTTTCAGTATTTAATTTATGTATTTTTATTTTCAGTAATAGTAGTAATTTATTTTCTTTTATTTACTTTTATGTTTTGTAGTTAATTTTCCCCTGGGGGAAGGGTGAAGCTTTTATTATTTTAGTTTAGATTAAATTCGTTTAATTATAATATAGAAATTATAATTTAACATAAAAGGTTATACCGCCTTAATGGCTGGTTTTATTTATTTGACATAATGTGACACCGCCTATATGGCTGGTCTCTATGTGACAAATGATTACCGCCTATATGGCTGGTTTATGGATAAATAATGATACCGCCTTTATGGACGGTCGGACTTAATTAAAATTTGACTTAATGAGGATACCGCATATATGGCTGGTTGGTAATATCACTGATAAATTCTATATTATAGTAAGGGAGATTTCTAATTTAGAAATAGTAAAGGTGGATCCCCAACCCCCATCATTTTATTTTTATTCTTGGGAAGTGATGAAAATAATATCCACACACTTAATAATTGATTTTCTTTTTATGGGCAATTCTTTAGTTTGTTTATTGAGTCTTAAGCTTAATGCTTCTTGTTAATTGGCCATTAATAAGATTGATTTGGTAAACTTAAAATGAACTTGACGAAGGGATTTTAGGTTTCAGCCTTAGATTCAATAGCCCACGATCTTCCTTGAGGATAGATAACCATTTAATAGATTTCCTTACAGGATAGACATATACATGTCGGGCGGGGGTAGCCACTTTTGGAACTTGAATTTAATGAATTCAGGTAACTTAGTTAACATAGACATATGATTAATTGGGTTATTTGGGTATTTGCGTCTGACCATCGACAGAGGCTTTTGCATATCTTCGTGTTCCAGGTTAGCAAACTAACTTATTACACATATATAAGAGAATCAATTTATCTTTAGGATAATATTATGTGGAATCACAACCCTAGATCTTTGTGTCTTTTATTTATTTTTCTTAGTATTTTCTTTTATTTATTTTATTTAAGCAAATCCACATTCAACCAACCAAAAGCAATCATTCTCTTCTCCCTTAATTAGATACATGTAAATAAATAGTATCAACAATTAATAACGACAATAGAAATTAAGTCCTCGTGGGATCGATATTTTTATACTACTTGAACGATATGTGCGCTTGTGTTATACGCGTGTGATTACGCACCGGTCATGGCCCGATGGAAAGGTGGAAACCTTTAAGGTCCGACTAGTAGCGAAAGGTTACACTCAACGTCTTGGGATTGATTATGAGGAAAATATTTCACCAATAGCCATGCTAAAATCCGTTAGGATTCTTTTAGCCATTATCGCATATCATGAGTATGAGATATGGCAGATGGATGTGAAAACTACTATCCTAAATAGATTCCTCGATGAGGATATCTATATAGAACAACTAGAGGGTTTCGTATCCGATGGAACTTCAAGAAGTTTATTTATGGACTTAAACATGCATCTTGAAGTTGGAATCGTCACTTTGATGAGATAATTAGATTATATGGATTCATCAAGAACAAGGAAGAACCGTGTGTTTATAAGAAAGTTAGTGGGAGCGTGATAGTATTCTTTGTATTGTATGTAGACTATATCTTTATCATTGAAAATGATATAGGATTGATGCAAATTGTGAAAGCCTACCTTTGCAAGAAATTCTCCATGAAAGATATGGGTGAATCTTCCAATATATTGGGTATACAATTATACCGGGATAAAATAAGGAAGCTTATAGGGTTGTCGCAATCCACGTACACAGATAAAATATTAGAAAGGTACGATTTTACCAACTACAAGGCATTAAATATACCTTTTCGACATGGCATACATCTTTCGACCTTGGTATTGTGGTGATGTTCAAAGAAAGACTCAACAGCTGAAAAATATGCTCATTGCCGCCACTTATACCTCCCTTTATTGCTTTGCTTTATTCCTTGTGTGAGGGGAAAAAATTTGGGAACATAAAGCGCTGACTTGGGGACACTTTGGGGCTTTTTTAGTGGGAAAATATTACTCATAACTGCTGCCCAAAAATCAGTAAAACAAAGCTGATTTTAGTGCGCAGAAAACAGTTTTTTGATGTCATAAAATATTGTAATTCACTGTTGGATTAGCTGCTATTCGTAGGCTGTTCGGGGTATTTTAGAGGTTAATAGTTGGCTAAGAAACTTCAAAGATTTGAATTTTATTTCACAAGTGTTCTTAATTTAACTTAATGTTTAGTAATTATCTATATTTTGTCTTCTTTTAAGAAATTTTTTCCTATTTTTCTAATGATAAGTAATGAATTTATAAGTGTAACTTGTGCACATAATTGTTTAGAACTTGTTCTGTTCTTTGAACTCCATGTCAAGTGTTTGGAAAGACAGTATTTGATATGCATATTGATAATAGTCTTAGTGATTATGTGGAAGTTTGACGGTAAAATATCTTATCTGAACTCTAAATATTTCAAAATTATTTTTTTTTTTTGAAAAAATTAACTCTATAATATAATCTTATTTTATTTGCAGGATTTTTTTTCCTGGATGATATGATAAATATGGTTGCCGTCTCAACTCGTGTTCGAGATTTTGGTTAAAATGTGTTTTGAATTTTAAGTATTATTATGTAATTAATTTATAATTAGAAATTTGGAGTTTGTTGTAAGGATTTTTAATACTATAATAATGAATATGCTATTGAATATGGAATTATGGATACTTAGATTTTGTATTTTATTTTGATTAAACGAATCTAATATGGATATACAAATATTAAACAAATACAAAATTCGATTCATTTAATTTTATATAAACGAATCATATGGGAATATTCGTTTAGTGAATGAATACTAAATTCGATCCGACTCGTTTGATTCTATGTAAAGAAATAAACGAATTGAATATGAATATTCATTTATTAAACGAATCGAATCTGAATTCTAATATCACGATTCGTTAAGTGCATTACGATTCGATTCATTTTGTATTCGTCACGAATTCGATTCGTTGATTCATTTTGCCACCTAATATTGACCTTTAATTTTCCATTAATTAGCGTGCCAAGTTCTTAAACCATTTTATTATTAAATTATTAACTAATTTAGTAGGGATTTTATTGGGGAAAAAATTAATTGGAAGTTTTAAACCTAAACTGAAAATCCAATATTATTTTTCTTTCTGTTGATGACTGTTTTTCGCTCCAGGAGCAATTCGAGAAAATCAATCCTCGAACAAATCTCCATCATCTGTGAATTTGTATGGTTTGTTGGGAACCAAAAGTAAATTTGGAAAATGATAAAAACAACAAACAAGAAAAAGTTAACGTGGTTCGGCGGAATGGATCCAACCTATGTCCACGGATACAAAAGAAATAAATTTTTTATTAGGAGCTCGGGTCTGACTGATCTACTCTGGCTCTCGTTTACACTTGGTTTTTTTACTCCATTTTACAAGTTATGTGTGAGGAAATTTTGCTAACCTCTTACAATGAGTTCCCAGCCTCTTTATATAGTGTGTCTAAACCTACTATTCTACCAACTCGTAACATTAGCCACGTGTAGGCATTGCATTTTTGCATGTGAAACCCGATGATGAGTCTCAGTTGGAGGCACTACCTTTTTAGCTAAGGATATTGCGGGAAACTGAGGTCGGAAGGGGAATTCAGAATAAGTACGTCATCAAGTTCATCTCACAAGTTCACTGTCTTTGTTAGTGCTGCGTTCGTTACTTCGTTCGAACGTCAGGCAGATTGCGGACGTTCGTGTAGCGTTCGAATTGGCGTTCGTCGGTGTTTCTGGTTTTGCTGCTAGCCTCGCACCCCAGCCCAATTAGCTCCCCAAAGCCCATAAAACACATCCCAAATTAATTAAACTAAACATTAAATATTAAATAAAATATTTAAACCATTTACCAATTAAATAAAACACAAAATATAATCATACCTAATGAAGATAAATCAAATATATTAACTTCCTAACTAAACCAATCACATACTAAATTAAAAAGATGTCATGCCTAATTAAAATCAATCATAACCAATTAAATATTTTGACTTCCTAATCTAGCCAAGATTTGTCCCCCCTCAATCCTTGACTTTCCTTGCTCAACACCAAATCAAATCCTCCTTTTAATGCACCAAATCCCTTCCTTGTGAGACAAGGTGAAGCCCTAGCCTTTCTCTATATAAACCACACCTCTCCAAGCCATCCCACTCCTAATTCACGCCCATCACAAGAAATAAAAGAAGAAAAGAATTTCCAACCCCTAGCTCATACACATAATATACACACAACTCACACAACTCACAAGAGAAAAGGAAATAACCCCAAGCCTTCACATTAAAAGCACATTCACAAACCAATCAGCCCTACACGTCCATAAACCTCACAAATCTTCTCCACTCCATAACCGAAAATAGCAGCCCCCCAAAGCCTCCACACATTACCAAAAATTACACCCCCATAAACACATTAGATCATCGAAAAATATAGCCTCAAAACAGTCCTCACAAGCACCGAAAATCACAGCCCCATACAGTCCCTAAAAAACTTAAAAACAGTAATATAAAAATTGCATTCATAATCCTTAAAATAATCACACAAGACTGCACTAAGAACCCACACAAAGACTTGGAACAGTCCGTTAAAACGTCAAACAGGTGACCTGAACATTGAGCAGCAGCAAAACAGAGGCCGAACAGTAGCAGAACGGAGTTCAAACCGCAAGCAAAACAGCAAAGCGGTGAGCTAGGACGCTAAACCAGTGAACCGGAGAATTGAGGAGCTGTACCCTTCCGACGTCCGTGAAACGCAAGCCTGAAAGTTGGAAAAAAGGTTAGACCTGAGGGTATCTTTCACACTCACTTTTTGTACTATTTATTAAATATTGCTTGCATGATTGTCATGTTGAAATGCATGTTGTGGCCCTTGAGTAGATGAATATGCATGGATTGTGAGATGTTGTATGTTGTGGCTGTGGAATAAAATGAGAGATGTGTCAACTCTCGCGGTATATCGGATGGAAACCCGGACATAAATTTCATAGCCGATTCCGAATGGACGGTAATATGATCTGTACTCGGGACACAACTCAACGTACTGCTTGAGTAAACGGCACTCTCTTTTGTTTTGTGTTGCTTTGGTTTATTTACTTTTCGTCATTTGAATTTTGCATGTTGCTTATGTATGCATGATTCAATCGAGCGCATGGGCTTAGTAAGTGGAATGAAAGATCCCCTATGGGGAGGGGCTTAAAGCCCTTACCACGATGCTTTGCCGCGCCGGTTGATGTGTGTTCGGTTGAATGCAAGATACGTTCAATCGGGTATACTAAGTTTGACATTATTGCGTTTAATTCTTTGTATGCATGACTCAATCGAGCGCATGGGCTTAGTAAGTGGAATGAAAGATCCCCTATGGGGAGGGGTTAAAGCCGTTACCACGATGCTATGCCGTGCCGGTTGATGTGTGTTTGGTTGAATACAAGATACGTTCAATCGAACACACCAAGTTAAATGTTATCGCTTTTATTCTTGACATGCATGATTCAATCGAGCGCATGGGCTTAACAAGTGGAATGAAATATCCCCCATGGGGAGGGGTTAAAGCCCTTTACCATGACGCTTTTTCGCGCCTCGCATTGTACTATTCGCCATTTATGTATTGCGTCTCATTTCATGCATCAGGTCTGTTCTCGTTCGAACGCGTTTACGAACGCAACTCGAATGCGCAAGCATTTTACCTTATCATGCATCAGGTCCCATTTCCGTTCGAACACGTTCACAACGCCATACGAATGCGAGTATTTTGTTTCATTTTTGTTCGAACGCGTTCACAAACGCCATACGAACGTGAGCATTCTGTTTCATTTCCATTCGAACGCGTTTACGAACGCTACTCGAATGAGAACCTTCTGTTTACCGTTCGAACGCGTATACGAACGCTGCACGAACGCCCACGGTAAACAGATCCTCTTGCATCACATTACGACATGTCCATCTTAGCACATAGTTACCCCTTTTTACGTTATGCTTTGGTATTACCTCTCTAGTTGTCTATTTCTGTTATGCGCTTAAATATCTTTTCTTAATATGCATGCTAGTAAGAATGCTATTTGTTTGCGCTTCTGTGTCCACCAATGCGTTCATTAACTTGTATGCTTGCCGTATGATAATCCTTATGTATGCAAATTGAGACATAGATTACATGCAAATAGGCTGTATGCAAATTCGAATATGTGTTACATATAAATTTAGATGAACTTGTTGATGTATGTATGTGGATTTAGAAGCATGATATTCTTAGAAATAAGTGTTACTTAAGCCTGATTAAATTATTTATAAATCCTTTCATTACAAGTGGCATAAGTAAGGGACCATTCTGAACCCAACCGTTTGAGGTCTTCCCTTGCGAGGGGTGAGTGCGGCCTTAAATCTCATTTTCCCGGTTCACACCGGGTGGCGACTCCATTATTCTCCGGTTTAGTCCCCCGTGACTACTCCGTACTCCCGACAGGGCCGCGAGCCCGGGACAGCATACGTCGCCCAATTTCTGTGTCCCCACAGTCTGGCGACTCCACTGGGGATAGAGAATCGGCCCCGAAATATTGTCTTGTGATGTTTGGATTTATGTTTTAATTGACCATGTCTATAGTGGATAAAGTGGGGGTTTAATCAAAGGCATTTTGAGGTTAAGTAATGGTTTGGTGTCTTCCTTCATTCACTACCTTTCTAGAAGGAAAAGCTGTGAAGGCACCTGGATAGCCATCTACTCGTAGCCTATTGCGATAAGAGCCTAAGAGGCTTGGGTATTTAAGTGAGCCTCGCTCCACCTTCCCTCTGGGGAATCTACAACGGGAAATCCATTTGACAGTCCGTCACACACCATAGCTCATTGGCACGTACCTTAGTGTAAAAAAAAGGGTGCGCTCACTTGGTTGCTCAAACCCTTGAGTGGGGAGACCTAGTTGTGGGCCATCCTTCGCCGGTGAGAGCCTTTGTCTATACTCTTTCTAACCCACCCATAGACCGGGTTGGCTAAAGTAACAATTATTTCCTTAATATGTGCTTGTGGACCGTCCTCATTTGGATGCAGTTGGACTATTGTCAGAAATGCGGGCTTGTTGGGCTATTTAAACTGGGGCAAGTTCGCACCTTATGACTATTAGGCCAAAAGCTTCTGAAATGTTGATAGGCCATTATGTAGAAATTATTATGTCATGTTTGCATCATCTTTCTTCTATGCTTGTGTTTGGGAACACATCGTCGTTTGGATCCATTTGGACCATTTGTCATGGGATATGGGCTTGTTGGGCCATTTAAACTGGGACAAGAACGTATTTCATGACTATTGGGCCAAAGGTTCCTAAGCGATTGATGGGCCACTTTGTGATTGTGTTCGGACGTTACCATTTGGATTTATTCGGGCACTTGTCATGAGATGTGAACTCATTGGGCCATTTAAACTAGGATGGGTTCACTCCTATGACAATTAGCCCGAAAGATTCTAAAATGATAACGGGCCGATTTGTTTGAGAGTTATAATTGATTTAGTATGTTATATATGTTACATGCATCTCATGCACCTCATACATACAAATATCATGTTAACACCATCTATGTCTCAAAAAGACATCATAGATACCGTTTGGGTTAGAGAAGTGACAAGACTCACTAAAAGAACAAGTATGAGTGAATCCGATAATGAGGTGTCCCGTATGGATCAGTTAGAGAACGGTCTCGCCAAGATCACTGAACAGTTGCAAGCTTTGACTACTGCTATGACTGGTATAGCTGGGTCTCGTGCCGGGGTTAATTCTGGGGATGTGAGGCAAGAGGAATCTCCGAACAGATTGGGGGATGATACCCCAGCTTTTGATGATGATATGGCAGAGTATGCAGCAGGCAGAGTATCTGGGTCTCGGGCAGAGTTACAGAAACTTCAGGATCAGGTTGAGTCGGTTACCCGTAAGATGAGGGGTAAGAATGAGGATCTGCTGGATTATGACACACTGACTTTCGAGGAACAGTTGCCGGCATAGTTCAAGATGCCTGATATGGCTAAGTTTAACGGGAATGGGGATCCAAGGGTGCATCTCCGACAGTTTGTATCAGTCATGAGTTCAGTTGACCTGTCTCAGCGCCAAGTGCAGAAAATGTTTGGAATGTCGCTCGAGGGAGCTCCTGTGGTGTGGTACCACAGTTTGGAGAAGAAAGTGAAGGAAGATTGGAGGGAGTTGGCTGATGCTTTCCTGAAGCAGTATGTCACTGACTTAGAGATCGATCTATCACTCCGTGATCTGGAGAATGTTAAGCAGAAAGCGGAGGAGAGTTTTACGGAGTATGTGGACCGGTGGAGGGGTCAGTTATTGAAAATGCAGACTAGGCCTTCGGAGAAGGATCAGATTAAGATGATTATCAAGGGCACCAAGCCCTCCATTACAGTAAGTTGAGGAGGATGACTTCCATGATTGAGACTTTCGGCAGTTGAGGGAAACTGTCATGGATATTGAGGAAGAAGAGGCCGAGAATAGAAAATTCTATGGTCTGAACAGGAGGCCCATTGGGGGAACATCGGGAGCAAAGCCCGTTTCTGCTGAGATTGCCGCTATCCGAAACCGACAGTTTTCCAACTTGGGAAGGCCCCTGTCCAAGGTGCTAGAGAAACTGAAGAGACAAGGGCTCTTAAAACCCTTGGAAGCCAAACCATTACCCAATCCCCTACCATCACATTATAACTAAACCTTTACTGTCACTTTCACCAACAAAATGGCCATGACACTGACAATTGCGCCCGACTCCGCCATGAAATCCAAGACCTGATAGACTCCAAGAAAATACCTGACCCAGAGACAGAACAGCCTGACCACACAAGAAACCCCTTACCCAATTACCGTGTCGTACCACCACCAGTCTATATGATCAATTCTGGCCTCCCAGAAGACCTTGTCCTAAAATCCTTCCACCCTCAAGCTTTTGCCTTGAATCTGGGATAGTACTAGTGAAGATGAGGCAGAGCAGGGGAAAAGCTTTTGGCTTGATTTCTCTAGCAGTGATGAGGAAGAAGTAAGGGGAATGACGCGTAGCGGTCGCTTTTACAATGATATGGCAGAAAAGGGTAAGGAAGTTTTGACAGATGGTAGGGAAGTGGTTGAGACTGCAGAAAATACTGAGGGGGATATAGTGTTGAAGCAATTAAGGAAGACTAGAGCAAAAGTGAGTATATGGGAACTGTTATGTGCTTCTCGAGAGCATAGGCAGGCCATGGTTGAGGCCTTGAGCAAAATTGTGGTACCGGAAGACGCCAACCTGCAATGTTTGTTGGGTCAGTTCAGAAAGAAGCTTTGCAGATATCTTTTCTGAGGATGAACTCCCGCCAGAAGGGAGAAATCATAATAGGCCTCTATTTATCAGGGCCGAAGTGAGGGGCAAGAAAACTTCATGTGTGATGGTGGATGACGGTTCGTCCATCAATGTGTGCCCGTTGAAAATTCTGGCAAGATTGGGTATGAAAGCAACAGACTTGGACCCCTCCAGTATGACTATTAAGGCTTATGATGACAGTAAAATGGGAGTTGAGGGTACCTTTGTGGCTATGGTCAAGGTAGGCCCTATTGAAGATGAAGTCGAGTTTACAGTGCTGGACATCCCAGCACTTTGCCTTATTGTTGGGAAGGCCTTGGTTTCACAAACTTGGGGGCGTTGCCTTCCACTTTGCATCAGATGATCAAGTTCCCGTATGAGGGAGAAGTTGTTACTATCCGGGCTGAGTAGATAATGACGTGGCTGCCTTGGAGATACAACCTTTCACAAGGTTTCAGGTGTCAGCTACTTTTGAGGAATGGGTGGATCCTAGGGTGGCTAGGATCATGAGAAAAATGAAGTTGAACCGGGTGAAGGTTCAAAATGCCAGATTTCAGAGGACAGACCACTCGAAAAGGTTTGGGGTATAAGTCTGATGAAGAAAAGCCAAAGGTCAAGAAAAAGGGCCTGAAACTGATGGAATGTTTTGTGAAAGCTTCAGGATATCAAGGGGAGCCGAACCTGTGGAAGTTAATGGGATGTGGTACCTGGATTGAGATCTTCCAGGATTTGTTGGGTGAGAAACTGCTGATTAAAGAGCTGTGGAAGCAGAGAATTGGGAGAAGAGTTGATGAAGTCTGAGAGCCTGACTCTGGGAGAGGATGAAAGACTTGATGCAGGGGAAGAAGTGCTATAGATGATGAAGACATTTACCTTCCTGATTTGTTTGAATGTACTTCCGCATTATCCATAATAAGACATTTCTTTGCTTACTTGTCTGAGTCATTTCCATTTACTCTGCACGAATCAAGCATATTTGATATCAGTTCGGCCAGGACTACTGCATTTAACTTGGGTACACTTGAGAACCCCAAGGAAATTCTGATTGCAAGTGAAGTTACCTCTGAAGAGAGAGAGAAACTAGAAGAAGTGTTGGTCAGATACGCCAAAGTATTTGCTTGGTCCTATGAGGACATGCCTGGGGTAGACAGAAATATTGCCCAGCACACAATACCAACTTATCTGAATATGAGACCAGTAAAACAGAAACTCCGACGGATGAGACCAGAATGGGCTGAGAAAGTCAGAGAGGAAGTTAAGAAACAGATAGATGTGGGTTCCTGGAAGTAGTAAAGTATCCAGAATGGTTGGCTAATATAGTGCCGGTACCAAAGAAAGATGGAAGGTCAGAATGTGTGTAGACTACAGAGATCTCAACAAGGCTTGTCCAAAAGATGATTTTCCTTCCGCATATAGATGTTATGGTTGATAGTGCGGCTTTATCTGCTATGTATTCATTTGCAGATGGATTTTCAGGTTACAATCAGGTTCTCAAGGCTGAGGAAGATAAACACAAGACTGCATTTGTTACTGAGTGGGGTACTTATTGTTACAAGGTTATGCCGTTTGGACTTAAGAATGCGGGAGCTACTTATCAGCGGATGGCCACTACACTTTTCCATGCCTTGATGCACAAAGAGATTGAGGTGTATGTGGATGACATGATGGTAAAATCAGAGACAAGAGTTGGGCATATTGAAGCACTGGAAAGGTTCCTTCAGAGAGTTGACAGATATAACATGCGGCTTAATCCCAAGAAATGTGTGTTTGGGGTGACATCAGGAAAATTGCTTGGTCATACAGTAGGAATGGGCGAATAGAGGTAGACTCCGAGAAGATCAAGGCAATCACAGAAATGCCTGCACCAAAGACAGAAAAAGAAGTCAGAGCATTCTTGGGAAGATTCAGTACATCAGTCGGTTCATTGCCAAGTTGACATCAGTTGTGAGCCTATGTTCAAACTGTTGAGAAAAGATCAGCCAGTGAGATGGAATGAACAGTGTCAGACAGCCTTCGACAAGATCAGAGAGTACTTGGTAAAGCCTCATGTATTGAAACCTCCGAGACCGGGCAGACCTTTGGTATTGTATTTGGCTATAGAATCAGAAGCACTAGGGGCAATGATGGTACAGGCAGATGAGACAGGGGTAGAACATGCAGTTTACTATCTGAGTAAGAAGATGCTCCCGTATGAGGCTCGGTATCAAGAAGTTGAGAAGATCTGTCTTGCAGTGGTATGGGCTTCCAGAAAATTGCGGCATTATTTCCAGTCATACAAGATCCAGATAGTGGCCAAGGAAAATCCTCTGAAATATCTTCATTCGGTGCCTTCGCTAGTGGGAAAGTTGGGCAGATGGTTGGTATTGCTGACAGAGTTTGACATTGAATATCTCACCTCCAAAGTGATCAAAGGGCGAGCAATAGCAGAGTTCCTGGCATTGCAACCTATTGAGGGGGATCAGTATAAGTTTGAATTTCCAGATGAAAAGATCCAAGCAATAACAGTTCAGAGATGGAAGATGTATTTTGACGGAGCAATGAATTACAAAGGAGCTGGAATTGGAATCGTGATAGTGACCCCCGAATGGAGACTTTGCCTTTGGCCAAGAGGTTGACATTCAGAGTGACTAATAACATGGCCGAGTATGAAGCATGTGCTTTCGGTTTGACAGCATTGATAGCCTTGAAGGCCGGAAGTGTGGAAGTCTACGGAGATTCTATGTTGGTAGTCCAGCAGATGCGAGGAGAATGGGAATTGAAAGAAGAACGGTTGAAACCTTACCTTTTTCACCTCAGAAAGTTGGCACAGGTTATCCCCGAGTGTAAGTTTCAGCATTTACCGAGAGAAGAGAATCAGATGGCAGATGCATTGGCTACACTTGCAGCAACTTGGGAAAATCCAGAAAAGTTAGTGATGAGATCGTTGATACTGACAACAGCGAGGCAGACCTGTTTATGAGATAGAAAGAATTCTGGAGTTGAGGTCGACGACGGTAAACCTTGGTATTATGACATTCAGAGGTATCTGGAACATAGTGAACTCCCGGAAGGGGCAGGCAGAAAAGACAGAATAGCCATTCAGAAGTTGGCTTCCCAGTATGTGATTTTGAAAGGGGAACTGTACAAGAGGCAGGCAAACGGTATCCAGTTGAAGTGTTTGAGAAAAGAAGAAGCTCAGCATGTAATGGAAGAAATACACGCCGGGGTATGTGGTCTGCACATGAACGGGTTGAATCTGTCCCGCAAGATGAAGACAAGGTTTTTATTGGTCAACTATGGAAACAGATTGCGCGAAGATGATGAAGCACTGTCATGACTGTCAAGCACATGGTAATTTGAATCACTTACCGCACACAGAGTTACACGGGCTGTCAGAGCCGTGGCCTTTCTCAGCATGGGGAATTGATATGATTGGAGAAATTCGGCCGAATGCGTCAAATGGGCATCGCTTCATAGTAGTGGCAGTAGATTACTTCTCGAAGTGGGTGGAAGCCGAATCATTCTGTAATGTTACAGTAAAACAGATGGCAAAGTTTATAGCTCGGA